>JAYMTP010007798.1:0-10654 GCA_036897365.1 Geranium brycei | reverse complement strand
ACATAATGATATAGATCAAGACACATTTAATATATTACTACAACACACTAGTAATATAATGTCGTTTTATTTATTCCAATAATGATAAAACATTACAATATAGATGATTTATTACATTGGGCTAGGGCACATCTCTAGTTTATTGCATAATTTTTTTGCGTGGTTAAGATAGATTTTGGACATACATAGCCTTATACCAAACACGCGAGACCTTGTACCAGACATAAAAAACATTATACTAATTAGTGTAATTTTATAGTATTCAATTTAATCATAAATATTTATTGAACATGTAATTATGTTAATTATTGAATTATAATTTGTAATTATAATAGTTACAGAATTGATGATTGTGATAATTATTGAGTTAATAATATGCAGTTATGATCACCTACGTTTCATGTCAACGACAACAACATCATTCAGCGCGCATCCACCTCAGCCCTGTCACATGTCTTCCTGGATGTGCACGTCCTCTCATCCGACAGTTATCCTCAAGTTTGTATGATTTATATTAAGTTGATTTCTTCTCTATTATAATATATAATATAATTATTATTTTTAAATGATTTCGGGTGGGGGTTGGATCGGGTATAGGTCGACCCGCACTCGTTCAAAAAGCCGCTAAAAACACTAACCCGACTTGAACCCAAAAAATTTCGAGTTTCGCCTATTTTGATCGGGACGGGTGCATCAAGTATTCGTCAGATTTGAATTTTTTTGTTATCCATAATAGGGATGTTCAAATTTTACCCATAAACCCGCTCAATCGAAAACCTGTCTTGGCACGTAGATCATGAGAGGCCCGACCACGGTAAGTGATACGATTTACGGGTTCAGAAATTCGAACCCGAAGGTCAACATGTGAAGCCCAATAGCCATCAAAGTCCAACTCAATCCCATTACTTCTTATTAATTGGTGTTTCTTCCACTCTCAAACCAACACTTTTCATCATTCATTCTTCTATCTCTCTCTTCTATCCTCTCCCTTATTTTTCATCTTCTCTTACTGATTCTTTATATATTGGTATTTTGTGTATTTCATCGAAGCAATTAGATATTTTAAATCTCGATTCCAATGAAAGATGTGAGACATATATATGTGTTGTTCTTAGTTGGGAATTATGAGAATAACTACACTTAGAGTAACACGTAACTTCACTAAGAATTTTTTTGACTTTAGAGATACACTAAAATTGTAAATTAAAACTAATTCTACATATTTTATAAGGCTTTTCATTCTTCTTTTTCTAATTTGGTTTGCACGTTATTTTGTAAATCCTTACTTACCATGAAAATTGGAATAAAAATACTTAGGAGTAATTGTAATAGATAATTACAAGTCATAATAAATAAATATATTCATTCATAACGGTAAAATTTAATTTTGTTATATTGTAAGTTAATTTAGACGAAAAATAACTTAAATCCTCCACATTAATTTGTAGATTCTTAAAAGAACATTAAAAGGTTGTTGTAAACAACTTCTTTGAGGAAAATAAATAGGAATAATTGTCCCTAGTCAAGAACTTCATCATGTCAATAATAATGACATCTAAATTAAAGAAAAAAAATCCGAGCTGGAATAATAATCTTAAGAAAAGTCCAACAAATCTTAAATCTAATTTATTATTGTGGACAGTGTCTCTTCCTTCCCATATTTCTTTGGGCCGAAGCAATCACAGGCAAGCCCATGTCGGCCTATAGCAATTCACAACATTCCAAAACACACAATAACATAATTTCCGAAAACGCCCTTAATCACCGTCTAATCCCATTCGATCATCACCGACATTACACGACCATTCTCGTAATTTACAGAATCTGATTCATTATAATTTGGGAAGAAACTGGAGTCTTCGTCTTCTTCTTCGTCCTGCCTCCTTCTGGTCAAAATTTGGTCGACGGTTCTGCAATCGAGCTCCGTCAATGGCGTCGAGAATGTTGAATCGCAAGCCATCGATCAGAAACAGAGCAGAATCGGTTAGGGTTCCGGTGACTCTGCCCTCCTCTCTCTTCACCGCGAACCCTAAGACGAAGCACCGCAATCGCCCCAGCCAGACGACGCTGATGATGCAGAACTACGCTTGTTTCGGTCGGAGCAAGATTCCGGCGAGGTTCATGTACTTCCAGGATGGTTCGTGGGTCGATTTCTCCGCCGACGTGCTCGCCGCCGTCCGGACCGCCTTCTTCGTTCGTAAGCCGGTGATCGATTTGTTGATCGACGGGTCCAAGTATTTGTTTGATTTCATGAGGATGTTGCAGGTTGATTTCGTGACCGAGCACCAGAGGTCCGTCGCGTGGATAGACGAATCCGGCCAGTGTTTCTTCCCGATGACGTTCGTGGGCGAGGACTCTTGGAACGAAACGGAGGAGGAGAAATTGGATAACCCGAAGATTGAAATTGAGATCAGGCTCGATGGGAATTCAAATACTGTGAAGAGGAAGAGGGATGAGGGTCAAGAAATTGGGGATGGAGATCATGAAGTTGAGGTAGAGGTTGAGGTGAGCTCGTCACACAGGCACGATGGCTTCACAAAGCGGCCGTGCTTGGCTCCGCCGCCGAGCAGGTGGCCGAATACTGAGCCGTTGGGTGAGGAAGATCAGTCTTTTATGGCTGTGAAGAACTTTTTCGGTTCTGGGATTGATTCTGGTTCTACAATTACTGTGATTCATAAGTTTACGCGAACTGGGCAGTTGGAGAAAGCTCGTTACGAGGTGTTTATGAAGCAAGCCGAGATTGTGTTGGCCTCTCGTGGCGCATCCAACATAGTGTATGCGTGGTATGGAGTCTCGGGTAATGCTGTGCCGAGCATTTTGGCGGGTGGATTTGCAATGCCCGCGAAGGATTCTAAGGCTGGAAATTATGGGGTTGGTGTGCATTTGTCTCATGTAGACTCACCCCATTCAAGGTAATTACATTTCTTGCTGAATGTAGCTTGATTTTGGGTTTTTAGTTATAGTGTTCTTAGCCTAATGAGCTATAATTAATAATTATGTTTCAGTGAAAGCTTAATGGAGGCTGATGCTAATGGCGAGAAGCATCTTATACTGTGTCGGGTGATATTGGGTAATGTTGAGAAAGTGGAGGCTGGGTCCAAACAGTCTCATCCTTCTAGTGTGAATTTTGATAGTGGCTCTGATAATCCTAACCATCCAAAGTGGTATGTTGTGTGGTGTGCCAATATGAATAGTCATATTCTTCCCGAGTATGTTGTGAGCTACAAATCCACTAGTCCTATTCCAGGTAATTGTAATTGAGATGTCTCTTTGGTTGTTTGGTGCTTTCCAGTTCACCATCTTTTGGCTTACACATCTTTTAGCTTACAGAAACAATTATTTGGCTGTTATTGGCTAGGTTCCTTGAATAAGTGGAAGGGTATGAAGTATAGCATTGCAGAGCTATTTGAAAAGATGAAGGCTATTCTACCTCCGCCCAAAATTGAGCAAGTGATGACCTTATATAATACATTCAAGGTAAGCGACTAACTTCTCTGCTGTTAAAGGTTCCATTTTTGTTGCAATCAAGGAACTAAATTTGGGCATTGGAAGTGAATATGCTAATGTGGCATTTGGTTGACGGCCACTTCTTTGCTGACTGTTACAGGCTGGGAATTTGTCAAGGGTTGACTTCATTAAACAGCTAAGGTCGGTTGCTGGGGACAACATGCTAATGTCAGCAATGAAAGAAATCCACAGCAGTTAACGTCAATGTTCTATTTCACTCATCCTTTGTTTGTGGGATCTTCAGTTGACAGAACTATGTGTAATGTTGGCTCAATTGAAGAATTAGCCAATTCAAACAAGTAAATGTACACGAGGCTGTTTTCAGCCCTTCCTCCTCATAGTTCGATGTGCATTGATCTATTAAAATCCATTGAACATAATCCATTTTGTTTCCATTTATGCACTGATCCCAGGTTTATTTCTTGGGTGGTCCTCATAGATTGGGAAATGACCAATTGAGGCATAGAAGGTTTAAGATTAGACATGCACTTGCTCTTTTTTACCAGAAAATTGTATAGAAGCTTCAGAAATTTTGTTATGCAAGATCTGCTATTATGATTTGAATCTCCTCTCTGGCCATTTGTTTTCTTCAAAATATTCAATTCTGCTATGTGCAAAATGTTTAAATTTAGGTGATTATGTGTCTATAAACTTCAAATGTGGACAAAACTAAATTTCCCAAACAATATCAGCGTTATTACTCATTAGTAACTATCTTACACCACACTGGATGGTCCGGTGATGATGATTGAGTATCTGGGTGTTTTGGACTAAGCATATATATAGCTTATTCTTGAAGAGGGAGGAAATGCAGCAAGAATTGAAAAATCTGGCAAAGTTCATTTGAAGTTGGAACTGCATAGAATAGCCACCAAATCATGAATAAATTATTTCCTTAAAAATTGGACAGAAACAACTGTCTTCAGCTCAAAACAACATAAAGCATGATCCAAAAACCAAATATCTGAAACTGCCTTGTCTACCCAATCTTCTTTGTCTTCCCAATTCTCGTCAAGGCCATATAAGCCACAAACCGATAACCAACAAGCATTACCAACAAAACGAGCACCGGAACAATCGGATTGCCCAGACCCATATGCTTGATGGGAGGGAACTCTCGGACGAGGCAATATTCAGGAGGGTTCCTTTTACAAGGGTACTTTTCGCTATGCTTGTACTGTGAATCCAAAAACAACTGGTACGAGTAATGGTTGATCGACAAGTACTGGATCCAAGATATGAAGGGCGGAACATGCTGAACGTAGAATCCGCCCACGAGAAGGAAGGACAAGACGATGACTGAGCCTAGGGTGGTTGCGGATTTCTGATCCATCACCATTGCCCCGATAGCTAGCCCCAATCCTTGGGAGACCAACACACTGAGGAGAAGGGACAATAAGGTGCAGATAAAGTTGGTCGCATATGGCTTTAGGCCAGCCATCCAATATGTTATGAAAAGAAAAGCTGTAGGCAGAGAAAGCTCCAATGGCAGATCCGCCACCACCTGCGATGCGAAATAGGAGGACAGGCGATACATCCTCGAGGTTCGCTCTTTGGCCAGCATCATTCGCTCTTGAGGAAAGGTGAAGATGGCTTGGAACAAGGGGAAAACCCCCCAGAATCCCGAACAAAAGAAAAGTAACCCGATCTGCGAAATATACCAGTCTGGTGATCAGGATTCAAGTGAGAAAGTGGGTTTTTAATTGATTACCTGATCCTGGAGATGGGCGATGTCGGATTGCCACCAGAGGAAGCCGCAGAGGAAGGCAACGAACAAGACCTGGCCGATCTTGAGGCCGGAAAAGGAATGGTGCCTCCTTTCTTTGAGACCTCTTCTCAAGAGAACAGAGAACTGCTGGAACCAAGTAGTGGGCCATCCCGCGGCTACGTTGTCCTCGGACGCTTCTTGGTAGCAGCTGCTGTTCTTTCGAATCTCTTCCTTCAACTTGTCCTTCACCTTGGACTCGAACGCCGACACCAATCTCTGCTTAATCTCACTCGCATCTTCCTGCTGCGATTCATCTCCTGTTACACCTACAACAACACCACAATTAATTGAGCAATGTCATCAGGTGTGTGTTGTCTTTTAGATGTCAGATTAAAGCACCATTCAAGAAAACACAGGGTCATACCATTAGCAAGATCCAACAAATAATCAGCAGGGTTCATGGGGACAGACGGGCTGAACCCAACTCCGGCGAAGTAGTCCATGGCGGCGCTTCCCTCCCCTAGGTACACCGGATTCCCCTCCGACAGCAGCAACACCTTGTGGAACATATAAAACAGCCTGCTCGACGGCTGGTGTATGGTCATGATGCACGTCCTCCCCCCGGCCACCAGCTCCGACAGCGTGGACACGATCCTCTGGGCGGTGGTGGAGTCCAGCCCCGACGTGGGCTCGTCAAGAAACAGCAGGCTGGGGTTTATGAGCATCTCCTGCCCAATGCTGACCCTCTTCCTCTCCCCGCCGGAGACCCCCCTCAGGAAGGCCCCGCCGATGACGCTGTCCCTGCACCGCGTGAGGCCCAGCTGCTTCACCACGGCCTCCGCGTGCTGGGCCTTGTGGGCCCGGGAGAGGGTGTTGGGGAGGCGGAGGAGGGCCGTGAAGACGAGGGTCTCGGTGACCGTCAGGTGGGGGTAGAGGACGTCGTCCTGGGTCACGAACCCGGTGTTGCGGTTCATGCTGTTGCTCAAGGGCTTGCCGTTGTAGGTTATGGTTCCGGTCAGCTTGCCGCCGCGGTGACGCCCTCCCAGGGCCGTCAGGAGGGTCGTCTTCCCGCTCCCGGAGGGGCCCATCAGGGCCACCATCTCCCCGGGGCGGACTATTCCGTTTATGCCCTTTAGTATCACCTTCTTTTCCGATGGTTTCCTCGACTTCTTCTTCCCCACGCTCACCTTGTACACGACATCCTCAAACTATATACAAACAAAAACACATGATCAATGTACATAAAATGAAAATGTGAATATACAAAAGCAAGTGTTTCATTTATTTATTTTATCAAGAAGTTGTGAATCAAAATTTGTGTTTGAACATATTATGAAAAAGAATAAAAGAATATCAAACTTGTGATTTTTAAGAGTTTTTTAAGTTAATATATCAATAATTGGCTCAATGTAATTCTTAAGTGTTTCATCTATTATCATTAATTTTAGTTCACTATAAACATTTAGTAAGATCAATAACAAATATAGATAAATGAGTTCCCTAATGTGTAAGGTTAGAAAAAGTATATATAATCCATACTATAGTTCATAATGACTATTAAAATATACATATGAAAATCATAAATCTATAAAATTGATGAGCATGCGTCCTTTGGGTGCTTAACCAAGTATATGTACATACATGCATTTGGTCTATATTCACCAAGCCGATGCATATATAAAGCTTCCCCTCTATGCACTAGTTAGGTTCTTAGTCTACCCGACAAACATTGTCTACATTTGTCGGGTGCACTATTGAAACGTGTATCGACACACGTGTTCGTCGGGTTTCACACCAACCCCGACGCATGATGTGCATCTGATGAGAATAAATTTGTAATATAGTGTCGCGGAAACTAGTCAAAGAGATTTTGAAGAAAATAATGGGACAAATGTAACATTGATGGTTGTGTATATAAGAATAATAGTACTTTTGTTCTCTATTTATTCCTAAATTAAGAAGTGTTTAAATGACTAATTTCCGAAAAATGTGACGGATCTAATCAGATCAGAGTCCGACATTCCCCTGAAAATTACTTAATATTTTTAATTTTCCATGATTGAGCAAGAAACAAGGATCACTGTTTGAAACAAACGTTAACACATGGAGCTAATTATTAGCTACCAGTTTCAGTGTCCAACGTCAACACAACAAACTGTTTTATTAATTCCCACGTAAACTGGGTTAATTACAACACAGATTGGAAAACAACAAGCAATTAAATGGAACAAATCAAAATTTGACTGACACCATTTTAATATTTCACTTAATAATTGAAGATCGATCCATACCTGCAACGTAACGGGACGATTCACATCCCTGAAGATGCTAACTGACTCTTCATCATTGTTCTTCGTCTGGCCTTCAAGATCCATGATGTACGTTGATGATGATGATGATGATGATGATAATGCCACAGAATGCAAAAAAATTAATTAATTAATAAAAAAAGAGAAGATTAGCAATATGATCTAATCTCTTCTCCTTAATTAATCAGGAGTAGTGATTGATTAATTTTGTGATGTGGTTATTGTGTGGATGGAAAGGAGGAAACAGAGAGCAGAACACTAGGTTCATGCGAGAGAGGCGAAGATAGAAAGAGAGAAGAAGAAGCAAATTTATTGGGATCGATCTTATAAATAATAATTATTATTGTTTTAATTCAAATAATAAATATGGTTTCTGATGATATATCCCAATTCGCACCTTTTCCTCATCAAGATGTATACTCCCACACTAATTGAAACTCTTTAATTTCATTCTAGAAGACTCGCTAACCTCTATAATTGGTCGGTCCATATATTTCACGTATATATGTGATTTAAAATATGAGATGTCTCGGCCACTGTTATGTAATTAACGGGGCGCTTTACGAGCTCGACTTAATTGGTGGGCTTGGCTATGGTGTTAAGGGACGAGACCGTTTATTGGTAGAGAATATTGCTTTTCATGAAGGTTTAGCGTTTGGAATCGAATTGCCCTATTCTTGTTCATCTTGAATATATCGGGCAGGACTCCAGCACAAAAGTGTTAACTTTCATGGTTACATTTGACTATGTTAGGAATACTGTAGCTCAAAGAAAACTTTTTAGTCTTCTCATTTTTTGGGGTTAGTTGACCACAAATTAATGAAATTACTCCGTAATTTATTGCCTTTTATTATTCCATTTACTCTCTATAAATGTCATGTTTTTCATTTGATTCTTTAAAAAAAGGTTTAAGAGCTTTAAGGGAATGATAATGATTTCAAAAGTATTTTTCATATGAATATCCTCTCAAATATTTACTTTGTGTCATTCGTTCATGAGTATTGAATCGTGCTGGTGTGCGAGTGGGTGTGCATTAGGAGGACTATCGTGTTAATCTAAAAAGTGACCGGAACACGATCACCACCTTGGTCTAACCGAAAAATTCGCTTTCAAGTCAGTGACCTCCATACCACGGTGCGGTAACTTTACATCGAAAAGTATTTTCTAAACCTATCATTATTATACTCAAATTATAGTTCCTACAGGCTATTCCCTTTATATACACAATTTTTGTTTCATATTCTTTCTATATGTGAATTTATATCATCAACATCATCCTCTTTGGCTATTTTTTAGTTTATGCTCTTAGATAAGTTGTTTTCTATCGTAGATATTTAAGTTCTCAACATAATAATGTTTTTATTTAGTTTGTTTATAGGTCAGGTGATAGGGTGACACATTTTCTAGCCACTTCTACTCTTTTGGGCTTTGACTTGGAGGTGAGTGTGAGAAAAATTCTTTTTTGTTTACAACAGTTAGAAATAGTTTTAAATGGATTATACTTATTTCAAAATTTATATGCATGTAGGAGTTGAATATCTCATGTCAGAGTTGTATATGCAGATCACAATAAGAATAAAATTGAGTTTTGCATACAAGTTAAAGCAGAGACTAGTGAAATATGAATGACGAGTTAATTATTTGAATTTGACGAGAAATCAGTATTCCTGATCCAATGTGTTGATGAATGAAATCATTAAGTATATTATACTTCCATTTCTATAGATTCATCATTAAGTATATTATACTTCCATTTCTATAGAAAAATATAATTCAAATATGATAGAGACCTGATATCTTCAACATGACAATGAAATGGGATATGAATCACTATAAACTCAATGAATTGACATCGTTAAGAGCCAACCATATAAAATTGTACATGCATGTATGGGTTGTAATCAACGATAAATCCAATCCCGGATATTATTAACCAAAGTCAATTTATACATTATATGTATTATTACATACTAAGTATGCCACATTGAACAAATGACACTTTCGTATCATTGATTTCTATGATACCTCATAGTTATAAAAGTTTTTTTTATCTTACTAATTTCTCACTTCTCTTTTGCAAATAAATAAGATAAAATGTTTTAAATCATTTTAATATTAAAATATTAAAAAGTTGTATTAATTTAACATTTGAGGAACCAACTGAAGTGCCCCAATGGTTAGGGGATTACTCTCTAGTCTTATTACTAGAGTTTGAGTCTTAGTCGGTACGTTCTGATTATTTCAGTGCGTGCCGTGTATTGTGGAAAAAAAAATTACATTTGAGGTAATTTTTAAAGACTTAGATTAACCTTTAGATAAGAATGGAGCCTTAAATTTTCAATATAGTTGAGAGTAATAATAATTTTATAGTTGAGAAAAATGATTTTGGAGTTTTAACAACTTTCATCCCAATGTAATTATCAAATCCCCCATTTATATGTTACCGCAGCATACTGAAAGGATTATATTAATATTTTAATACATTTTACTTCTACTTTATTCCAATTCTACTTTGTAAAATTAATTTTAAGTTAAAGTAGTGTGTGTCCTAAGACTCAAACCCTTTTCAAAGTAGAAATTTGAGCATTTAAATATTGATCAATGACATTTTTGTTGTATATATTTTAAATTAATGATTAATTCAAAATATATACAATAAAAATGTCATTGATCAATCTTTAAATAATGATTAACAAAACATAATAAACAATAAAAGAAGTAATATAAATGATGAAAATTATCCATTAAAATATAAATTAATAAATTTTCAAATCAAATTCATTAAACTACAACAAAAAATTAATGACATGGGTTTATGAAAGAAGTAAAAAATAAGCTACCACAACATTTAATAATTCAAAAAAGAGAAAATGTCACTTACCTCCCTCGTAGTATACTTGATTTTCACTTACCTCCATCGTTTCATGAATACGTTATGACAGATCCCTGAAGTATAAGACTTTCTCACTTAGGCCCAACGGCGTTAGTTTTTTGAAAATTCAATTAACTTTTTTTCAAAAATGACGAAAATGTCCTTGTATTTAAAAAATTAAAAATTACTTTTTCAAACTTTTTTTTAAAATATATTATTCCATAAAATCAATAATAAAAAAACTGATTTTAGTATTAA
>JAYMTP010007797.1:0-10655 GCA_036897365.1 Geranium brycei | reverse complement strand
GGAAATTCTGCAGAAACTGGAAACTTCTGCGTGCTGCAGAGATGTTACACCGACTTCCGTACAGACATCTGGACAGAAATTCGTCGTCCTATGTCCGGGACATCGCTGATCGCCAGATGTCTTTGACATGCGGACGGACCTTCGTCAGAGAACATCAAATAAATAAAATAGCCAATCTTCGTCGTAACAACACCATTTATTTTCAAGGCTTGGTTTTGAGGACTCACATTTGATTTCGAATATGATTCCCAAAATAAAAAATTGTAGCCGGTTCGGACATGAAACAACCTTATTCTCTATGTTTAATCTAGATATATTATTATAATAATTTATTTTGATTGCATGAATAAATAAATATAATATAATATAAAATAAAAGAGAATGTAATAAGTAGATAAAATATGTGAGTTGAGAAAAATATAAAATAACAGGAGAAAAATAATATATACGATGACGTTGGTATTGGATGAAAGTGCTTTGGTGTTGGGTTAAAATAATTCATTTTTATTGAATTTTGATCCCAAGATATAAATTCACTTTCTATATTTTAAGTTAGATTAGAAGCTAATAAAAACAAAAGTAGTAAAATGGATGGGTGGAAAAAGGACAATAAAATCATAAGGCAGAAACTATTAGATGAACTTTTAAAGAGCAGAAACAAACATAAAGCCAGGCAGCCATCCAACAGTAACTAAACTCACTCCCTCACTCACACCTTTCCATTTCTCTCTCTTCCCTACATGTCAATGCCTATGGAGAAGGAGAAGTAACGAACTGCCTCGGAAGACTGAAGATATCCTTCCCTGCGAAAGGCGATGTCCATTCACTTGCTGATGTTTCCACCCCCATTCCATCCTGCAACCTCATGCTCGAATCATCCCTAAACATGGACGACACTCCTAGCCACACCCCGTTCGATTTTGATGATGTCCCGTTCGAATCCAATCTCCAGTCTATACTGGTGTAGTCAAACTCCGGCATTGAACCCCCTGTTGTATTCCAGTCCACCTGTGTTGGCGACCCGAAACTCCCACCTGAGCTCCAACCAGAGAATAGGCCGAGAGAGGACGGTACTGTTAGCGAAGGTGAAGATGCGCCAGTGTTGCTCCATATGCCACCCCTTGGCTCGGGAATAGATGCACTCCATGAACCTCCACCATACCCTGAATCCACAGGGTTGTACATCAGAGGGATCTCTTTGTATGCAGATTGGCGGTAGAACTGTCCAGAGCCCTGGTTCTCGGGGACAAGGGTCCCTGTGCTTGGATTGTGCAGTGCCTTCCCGTGTAATCTTACACCTTCAGCACCTGGAATATTATTATTTTGATACCATCCAGCCCCTGGAGGGGAGGCACTTGAGACCGGGTTATGCTTGGCATTTATGGATTGGGGACGCTGCATCATTATTACTGGCTCCCTCATTGCTCCAACCTGTATGTTTTTCCCTTCGTGCCTCGACTCGAGTTTTCCTGATGAAGGTCCTCCTGGCATGGCTGGAGTCATGGATAATGAGACGGATGGACTTGATCCTGCAGTCACAAATCTCTTATCTGGCACGGACCTAGGCTGATTAATCTTTGAAGACTGAGGATTTCTATTCCCCGATTCAGTATATGTTGGAGCTGTAGTAGGATTGGCGTAATTAAAGTCTCGCTCGTTCCTTCTCTGCTGTATTGTAACTGATCCCATAGGCTTGTCTTGCGGTCTCGCCAAGCTTTTGGCGTCAGCAGGTTCTGGCTGTGATGGAGGAGTAGCAGCTGTTTCCTGCTTCTGCACCTTTAACGACTCTTCTGCCCTCTCAAGATCACCATCACAAGAGACTACAGCTCTTTCAACCTCCTGTTTTGAGCATTTATACCTTGCCTCAATAGTTGAAATCCGAGCTAGCTCTTCACTAATATCAATTTTCAAGTTACCACCATTTCCAATATTAGCATCCTTATCATGAGATTCTTCTTCATTTGAGACGAGCCATGATACTGAATCCTCTACCCTTCCCTCATTCAAAATAAGGGCCAAGGTTGCACGCTCAGATGAAAATCCCATTGCAACAAGCTGCTGGGATAGTATTTCCAGTTTCCTTGACATTAAGTATCCACTGCAACGCTCATGCAACTCCTGTGCCCGCCTTTCCCTCTGACGCTGATGTTTCCTCTCATTCTTCAGTCGGATCTTCTCTCGCCTATCATTGTCAGAACCAGGTATTATGTCCTGCCGAGGAGTACAATTAGCTGTCTTGTCCTTCGGGTCTTCTGATTCACCTGAGCAGCTACCGTTATTAGAAACTGAATCATACTCAGATACAGTTCCATGTGGGCTAGTAGAATGATCATCAGTATCATCTATGTTTCGGAAACGACCATTTTCATGAGAAGGTGGGGAAGAAGGAACAGATGATGTTTCTATGGTATGGAATGTCCCAGATAATGGATTGTAAGCATTGGCTGGAACACCATTCCCAGTGTTGGTAGAACCAGAAGGCTTGGAAGAAGCTTTCTGTTGTTCCTTCCCTGCCCTTGAAGCAGATTTCTCCCTCGACTTTGACTTGGACTTTGATGAAGCCATTCCTCAACAGATGATGCTTTCCTGTGAGAAATAGATAAAAAATAATCAGTTCTTGCTTGTTCAAAAACAAGATTTAGATTAGATCCACAAGAGTAACATAAAAACACCATATTTAATCATTAAATGATATTGCAAACTCTATACGCAGCCCACAAAGACTTCACCACACAATTGAGATATGGTAATAATGAAAAGAGGAGAGCACAAACATTCAATGTTGTAATATGAAAAACAAGAACAATCAATAAACACCCAACTATAAACACCCAACTCAAACTTTGTTTTGGTAAAGAAGGTTGTTTAATTCCTGTTACTCCCGTTTGGCATTAGGAAAACTGGGATTCCAAACATTTCATAGAACCTTCACTCCAAACCATCCCGTCTCAGAAGTAATGGACAGTAATGCCAATAAAAGGCACGATACAACAGTTTTCTTCCTCTTGAAATTCCCGCTTTCAGACGGGATTGACAACACGCCAATGAGGGAACAATGATACCGTATGACCACATTTTCCCCCACAAGTCCCCAACATCTTAAATTGAATCCAAAAGGAAAAATTATCATTATTTGTCCTATCGGGTTACAGAATTATAAATTATGAAAAACTTGAGGCGAATACGCAGTATGATACTAAAGCTGGGCCAATGTCACTAAAGGGAGAAAATCCTTTAACTAATAACACTTGACAAAAAAACGCAAAAACATATGAATAAATAGATCCTGAAAAATCAACAATACATGATCAATTCAAAGGGCAATAGACACTGCACGGGAATTGAAAAACTCAAGCCTGATTACCCAATCCTAAGAAAACAATCTGAAACACAAATAGAATCCAACCACAATCACACATTACCATGTCATGTCATGCATTAACAGATAATTCAATAACAATATTACCTTCCCAAGGCACGAGATCACATGCCATAAACCACAGCGTCAAGATCAAACACAGCCAGATCAAATTTGAAAATCACTAGATCTCTCGGACTCGACTCATTTTCGCAGACACCAAAAACCGATCAAGGAACCAAAACCCCAGAAAATTCAACACAAGAAAAAGAAATCGTACGAATGAAACAAGAGATCCAAACAGAAACGACAGATCCAAGAGGCGGAAACGAACCTGGCGACGATAAAGGCGTTGATAGGCGAAAGGGTGGTGGATCGTATTGTCTCCGTTGGTGGATTGATCTGTAAATTTTCTTCTTCGTCTTGTGTTGTTATTTTGGGGTGTTTCTATAGATTTCGCGAAAATGAATATACCGTTGCGTAGTGGGCGCGTATATATACGGAGAGGAGACGATAATTATACGATACGAGGGTGACGTGTGGACTCCAGAGTTATAATTAGGGCGGATTTAACTGATGCAGATTTGGAGTCCGCCCTAAAATAAGGATCTCGCTTCGATTTTCGATTTTGCTTTCGTCCTCTGCTCGCTGTTACCGCCAAATCAGCCACCCTCTTTGCGGCTGTTGAGATCTTCTTTCCCTTTTTCTTTTTTTGTTTTAAGAGATTATTAATTAAGAATATGGTTTTGTTATTAATTATCCATGTTCATATTTAATTATACACAAAGATCGTAGATTTGGCACGCTCGATTGTTATGTTACCACTAAAACAATTATTTTATTTTATTTTTGAGGAAAACAGCAACTTTATAAAGCGCTCAAAACGTCCGCGCGAAGAACACCCGCAAGCATCGGTGGGACAAACCCCACACCTGATTCAAAACCCGCGTTCGACAAAACAAACTTGGCCAGCTTATCCGCTGGATGATTACAAAGACGCCGAGCAAATAAAACAAGGACCGAATGAGGCCAAAGACTCAACAAAGACTAACAATCAAGAATAATACCTCTAAGTCTGCCCCGAGAACGAGACTGTAAAAAACAAGCCAAACCCTTGCAATCTGTCTCCAGCAATAGCTTGTCCCAACCCTTCCTTCTCGCCCACTTCAGCGCCTCCAGAGCTGCCACAGCCTCCACCTCTATGGGCTGGAGAATCCCCGAGGACCTCTTGCAAAACGACCCTAACAACCGACCTTCATGGTCCCGCGCGACCATCCTAACTCCCCAGATCCCTGCCTGCAAATCTAGAGCCCTATCTACATTAATTTTCACCCTCCCCTGCTCTGGAGGTCTCCAACAGTGAAAATCAGAGGACGGACCAACCCCTCCCCCACCCACAATAGCCCTCCTCACCCTCTGCCAATCGGGCCGCGTGACTCTAGCAGTCAAACCAACACTGATGGGGTCGAAAGGAATCTACTCCCAGACCAGCTGGTTCCTTCCTCCCCAGCACACCCAGGCCAAGACTATAAGCTCCTCAGTTTCAGACACAGACAACCCCCACAAATGCCAATCACCCAATCTGATCTCGCTACCCTGCCGAATCAGAATGTGCCTCACACTGGAACCAAACCAATCAGGACTTGAAATCGAACAACCGAATAGAAGATGCTCGATCGACTCACCCTCCTCAGAGCATAAAGGACACAACCCATCCGAAGGAACTCCCTTAGACAACAGTTTTAACTTAGTCGGGAGAAGATCAAGAGAAGCACGCCAAAAAAAAATAAGGATCTTAGGAGGGAGATTTAGGGACCACAAGCTCTTCCACCTGTCCTCCCTTAGAGTCTCGGACCACCGGCCAACTAAACACAACAATTTTCTGTAACAACTTTTAACTGTGTAATCACCATTGGTATCGCACTCCAAGAACCACTCATCCACCCGACCTGCCTCTGTTGGGATAACAGACAATATCTTCTCACGCTCAACCAGACCGAAGAAAGCCTGGAGTTTGGAAACATCCCACTCCCTAGTCCCATCAAGAAATAAGAAGGAAATGGACATGCCTTGTAAATCTGGATAGACAGATTCGATGAAAGGGTTCGAGCCCGGGAGCCACGGCTGTCGAGAACAACCACCTCGCCCGGGCCCACGCTACGCTTGGAACCCGAGGCGATGATCTGCTTACAACCCCATATACCTCTCCACATTAAGCTCGGTCCCTTGCCAAGATTGGATTGAAGGAAGCTCGACGACGGATAGTATTTAGCCCTGATCGTCCTGGCTGCCAGCGAGTCCGGATAAACCAAGAGACGGCCAAGCTTGCTTCGCGAGGAGAGCTTTGTTGAATTCCAACAAATTCAAGAAACTCAAACCCCCCATCTCCTTGTGTGAGTAGAGATCTTGCCACCTCTTCCAAATGATTCCCGAGTTCCTCCGCTGACCCCTCCACCAAAACCTCCCTATCAATTATTTTATTAATTAGCTTACTTACAATAATCATTGCCTACCGTTCTTAAGGGGACACCACAACGGTTTGAGTCTTACATTATTAATGAAGAGGTCTGAGTTTTGAATCCCGTTGTAAACAAGGTGCGGAAGGGTTAATGAGTAGATTTAGGAATTTGATGTAATTTAAAAATAATCATTGCCTACCGACCGGTTTAGAGCTTATGGCGGGTTAATAGAGTTGGAACCATAATATTTTATTCTCTAGTAATAAAAATAATTATATGATAAATTAATGTTTATCAACTGTTTTTGTAATTTATTAATTTCACTCGCCAAAAACATTTATGATCTGGACTATGGTAATAATCAGGATGTCAATCACACGTTATATTATCTATGTGTAAATAATACAAGTTCACAGATGGAAAACATAAAAAAGATGTGATTACCATTATTGAAAATAAGATTTACAATAATTTGAAGGCGACGCAATACTTTTGAAACCATTTATGCATCTGTAACTCTTCTCTCGATTTTTGGTGCATGTTAAAGTTAGTGATGAGCTACAACATACTTAAATTTTAAGAAAAACAAATAAAATTATAATCATATTTTATTAAGTTGTTTGTCATGTTTGTATAAATTTATACCATTATTAATTTATGATTTAAATTAGACTTTATATTTACATGGAGTTTTAAAATATATTATCATACCAAATTATTTTAATTTTGGTAAATCCGTGAAAATTAATAAAAGTGTCGCTTAAGTGTGAACTCAAACATGCTTAGGGTTGGGCACTTTGGCAACGGAACTGGAAATTGTGGGTAACAGTTCCAGCTCTACTTTCTTAAAATGGAGAACCGTTGATTCTAGTCCGGTCCGATTCTTGACCGATTTGGCCCGATTTTTAACTCATGCCTACCACTAAACGTGCTAATTTAAACGTCCAACACTTAAATGACATTTCCGTTAATTTTCGTGGATTTGTAGAGACGGTGCAAATTTGAACATGAATGAGGGAGAGTTTTTGCAAAAATATAATGAAGGGTAACTTTTTACAATTTTCCATTTAATTTATGTTGAGATATGAAGTTGCATTATATTATATATATAGATATATCTTAAAATAATAATAATATTATATATAGATATTTCTTTAATTCTTCGTCATAAGAAAATAAAACAATTCCGATGAATACCCAAAACTAAAGGTTATGTAGAGATATATCTAAACACTGAAAATGATATACATTTTTATGAATGCAAATCATGATTTTTTTTACTAAAAAAATCTATCCAGATTTAGAAGGAAAAAATATTTTTATTTCAAAGACCAAAATTCGAAATTTATAAGTTAGTGGTCTGTCCCTATGCACCTAGGGTTATCGCTTTGGGTGGCGATTTACGCGGCCGCAAGGTTTGCGACTTGGGTTCGTTCCGGTAACGAGAAACGCGACAATTAGTCTGCGATTGGAGAGGGCTGACATCTCCTAGAGTTCGTCTGCGATTGAGGTCGGCGAGTTAGGTGGTCAGTTGCAGGTTGGGGGTTTGGTGCAATGAGATCATATTGAGTGGGAGAGAGGAATTGCGACGATGAGCAAGGCCTAGAGGCGGAGGTGCGAGGTGAGTCGGAGACTGAGTACGGGTTTGGGGTTGCTGGTTGGGGTCGCGAGGGTCACGATCGGTGGCAAGGTCTACGGCGTCGTGGAACGTAACAAGATGGCAGGGGTTTTTGGGACTGGTTGTCCTGCGTCTGAGCATCACCAGCACCGGGATGGAGGAGATGTGTTTTGTCCTCGACATTAGGATGGAGGTCGGTCACAGTGGCTTGGTGGAGGGAAAAATATCAGCAAGCCTGGTTCTCTGGAGGACAAAGGCTCGGTACTGGGAGGGATCAACCATCCTCTGGCGTCGCTGGGCAAATTCGTGTAAGCACGTTGAATTAGGGGGTCTCGATTTCCTTAAGCTCCAATATGTTTTCACGATGCTCCTTTGGGCCAATTGGGAAACTAGATGGATCAGGGCTTTCGATCCCGGAAGAGGATTGAGGGAGATTGGCTTGGATTGCATAATTATTCGGGGTGTTATGCTAGGTGTTTGGTGTAAGATTGTCACGGGATTTCTCCATCAGCCAACTAAGATTGTCGTGGGACTTACTGAAGCCACGTGGTGCTGTACATGGGATAGCTTTCGGAGGGGATTCTTGATGTGGTATGGGGGAAGTCTTAACCCGTTTGAGGTAGAGGTTGCGAAATCTCAAGATGTCTTTCATAGGGCAATCAATTTGATTTTGTATAAGTATTAATATGCTATGCATGTGATTCAATCCCGGTGATTTCTGAGAGAAAGTACTCTGGTTGTTTGGGCTATTGTGCTTTACTACTATTTAAATATACTTTGGTCAGTTGCGTTTATAGGGTTAATAAGCTATCTCTCTGTTCGATTAACTGGGAGTCAGGTATGGGGTTTGTCCAACCTGTTTTAACTAACATTAGCTAGATCACGGTGCGGGATTTGTCCCACCAGTTGCTTCGGCTATCCAGTGTAAAGCCAGGTTAGTTGCTTAATACTATTTCACGTTTTACCCTCAAAAAATATATATAGTAACCTGTTTTCAGTATATATATATATATATAACCACCCTGTAAATAAAAGACACGCTAATGGGAATCATTTGTGGAGTAAATAATCTATAATGGAAAAAATAATCTAAATATATCTTACAGCCATTTTATAAGAGAATCAAATCAACAATACAAAAAAAAATGTATCATATTTAGGTAAACAATTAAAGAAGAACGAATGAACAGCTGAAGCTAATAATAAAATTCGTTTTACCGTAAAAAAAAAGAACGAATGAAATCTAAATCTCAAGTCTAATTTGAAAGTAGAGAAAGATTTTAAATTTCCCTTAGGAGGAATGTTGTGATTTTATCACTATCCTTTTCATCTTAATAATTAATTAATTAACTGAATGGAAAGATAGAAAGAATAATTTGGCAAATTTTCCACTTTCTACCTTCTATTTACCTTTTAAAACCAAATAAGGTTTCTTTTTATTTTAAATAAATTATTTTGCATTTTCCTTTCACTTTCTCATATGTTTATTTTGGAGAAGTTTTATGTCGCTGCCCAGGATGTTAAATGTCCTGAGCAACTTTTCCAGGGAAGTACATTCTTGGGGGATGTTAAACTTAGTGTAACCAAGTAATACCAAACAAATAATAGAAGTTATGGAGCGAGCTACTTGAATGAGGAAATACCAACTCAAATGACTGCAGCAGCTGTTCTGGTCCTGCCATTGTTCCTTTGACGCCATGGACCTATAATCAGCAACTCATCAGAAAATATGTTGCATATTATCAGTAACGTACGGTACAGGATGGTACAGATTAGGATGAAAATGAGGTAACAAAAACAGGAGAAAAATATTGTCAGCAAGGCAGTGTACTAATTAAGATGATGCGTCAGTTAATTAGAGATATAAATAAGATGAGTACTAAGTCAGATATCAGCATTCAGCAACAATCAGCAAGGCAGCTCTATCACTCACACTAGGAAGAAATATGACCATGGGCCTTAAGGCGGTTTTTAAGCATTAGACAGACACCCCTGATAAAAAATATACTACAAGACCAGAGCAAATGATGTACTCAATTATGCAGGTGGTCACAAGGGTGATGAGGTTATTCAAATACGCAAAGAAAATATTTGTTGAATTCAGAACACTCTGAAACAAACCATCAAGATTCACTGTCAATCGAGTCAGCTCAGAGTGCATTTGACTTGTAAAGCATATGTAAGGATTATACATAGAGTAAAGAGAAAGAAGCACATGACCACCAAAAAATATGAAGGCATATTCTGCAGTTCTATCAGCACGAAGGTTGTATGGATCAGAATCAGAATCAAAATAAGAAAAATGAAGTTTGACTAGCATGCATCAAATGATTGAAGGGAAGAGAAAAGGAAATAAAAATATATGAAACTCCGCCATAAATCTTCAAATCCTAAGTATGATTGATGTGCAAAAGTTAAATAAATTGAATATGAAGATGCGAGTGTACCTTGAATTTCCGCTCTGCGTCAATTTCTTCAAGAAGCGCATGCACGGATAAGAACTTTCTTCATGCTTCAAAGTAGTTGGTAATAAGTATGCAGGAGTAAAGTGTACCACTATAAATCCATTAATTTGTCATGCATCCTATCTTTTCTTCCTGACAAGAAAGCAATTCAATTAGAAGTTACACAAATCAATACAAGGATGATCAGTTACTCGAGATGACTAAAAATAATATAGTATTGTACAATGTAAATATCTAATAATTGTTTATCCAGGGCCATGTAGAAAAAAACGACAACATTAGGAGCTCATTTCATTTTGGGATAATTTCAGGTGGCTACACCTATATATTGCTGTTTTTCAGGTGGGTACTCCTAAATTTTTTTTTTCCAGTTAGTTACGCCTAAAATGTGCAAAATTTTCACTTTGCACTTTCCGTCCAATTCCGTTAGTTTTTAACATTTTTTACATGTGAAATGATTAAAATGCCCTTAACTATTCATTTAATTTTCAAACATATGTCATTCTATCTCTCTCTCATCGACGGCCTTATCTCCGGCCTCACCACCGACATTCTCCGGTCGTCTTTAGCCTCGCTCCGATGGTCTCCAACACCTCCGGCCTCCTCTAGCGTCTCTGTGTGCTGGTCGGCTTTGGCGGGCTCGTTTCTATGGCAATGGCTGGTTCCATTCTCGATGTGATCACATATGTTTCCTCCTCTGCAGCGTTTGTCACCGTGCGTGTGATTGTCTTGATTCCTACAAGATGGGCGATGGT
>JAYMTP010007796.1:0-10655 GCA_036897365.1 Geranium brycei | reverse complement strand
TAAACTTATCGACGCTTGCATTGGGAGACTCGTTTGACACTAAAATTCAGCATAGATAGATCACATCTTCCCAAACACTAATAGTTAATGGATACTAAAGATTCTAACTGACAATATTTTCACTGAACAACCACGGCTCTAAATTATAAGACCTTGAATTGGTTAACATGGAATCTTAAGTATCAATCCAAAAGTCAGACCAACAAAAAACAAAACATAGAACCTAACTAAACCGTAAAGGTAATCAAACTCCAACAAGCTCATAATTCATAATACATAATGAAAACAAAGGGAGCATTAATCTGAAGCATCATATCCATGTAAAACCAAATCCCCTCATACAACATTACCGAGCAGAAGCAAAACTAAAGCACCCACAGACAAAAAACCCCGAATATATAACAAAACCCTAATTTTCGAGCATGATTTTTCATTAATCAGATAAATTAGGGAAAAAAAATTCAGACGGCGGCGATGTAAAATAGAAATTACCGGCAGATTGTGTGTAGAATAGAAATTACCGGCGCCGGAACTTGGGAGAAGCCGGAGCAGCCAATACTTGAGTTTGGGAGAGTGACGGAGAAAAGAAACTAATTAAGCAAAGCATTAGCAAGTTGCGTGCGGTGATGCACACGCGGACACCCCGCGCGTGTGTATAAAAAAGAGCACCTGACCTGAGACTCAAAAGGACTGTTTGGTACTTTTACTCGAACCTGCGTTGCGTTCCCTAACCAAACCGACCTTTTTGATTTCCCATTTCCGGACTCAAATCCACCGGCGACATCGCTCCTGCAATGAGGACAGTGTTGTTGGCCTGTGATCTCATCCTCTGTTTCTCCGCCGTCTCTGTCCTCGCCGGCCAGATAGACTCGGTGGTGGAGGAAATCAACGCCACCATCGCCCACTCCAACCGCTCCGCGGACAGCTTCGCCGACATGATCGATCGGGCCCTCGACAAGGAGTTCCCCGAGAACGACCAGAATGATGGTAGATCTCACTTCACGCTTACTCGCATTTCCTTTCCTTATCAAATTCAATTCAATTCAACTCAACTCAACTAGGGTTATGGATTTGGGGAAATGCCTCCACAATTTCTGAATTTACTTGTCCTTTCTATAGTAGCCTATTTACTGCCATTCACTCCCAAAATTAAGGTTAATTTATGCATAATTAATCTTGCATACAAATTAGTGAAGTTGACATTCTTGCTTTTTTGGTTCAAGATTGAGAGTGATGTATGGCAATCCAGTGTTAAATTGTTGTTGCTCGATACAAGTTTGATTTCCTTATCAAGTTTAAACTGGGAAATTATGCATATATAGAAAAAGGATATTGGAAAATAGAAAATATTTTGTTTGATTCAACTCATTGTACCACATTACATTAAAGCCGAATAATATTACTGGATTTATAAAGCGAGTCTTAATTTTGATTTTGCAAGTGAGAGAACGTAAATATAATTATAATATCTTTGCTTTTCTGGATTTTGTCCTATAGTTATACTGACCCCTCAGGGTGAAAAGCTTTGATTACTCTTACACGGTGTTTTTTTACTTGAAGCTACTGATGATGCAGGCGGGTTCAACAGCAGTGTTGCTGAACAGCAGGTTGGTGGTCACCTTCAGACATTGTTATGAACAGATAATATTAAGCAACTACGTACAATACCTAATCATATTGTCTTTTTTTGGTGATCTTGCTTTAATGGATTTTATATTTTCCTGATTGCAAATGATTGCATATTCTGTCACTCACGTCAAACATTCTACTAACATAATACAAACAAATTGCACAACAACACCAGGCCAAACAATTTCAAAGCCACTCAATGATGGCCTTCCTAATCTAAGTAGCTCTCTAGCAGGTGTTTGTTTTGAACTAAAAAAGGAATGTTAGTTTGGGTGCTCAAGTTGTTGTTCACTTGTCTTCATCAGGCAGTTCTGGAAACTGTAGCCAGAGTAAAATCGAAGAAAAATGACACAAAGGAGGATAAGTATGTGCTTCTATCCAGATTCAGTTCTTATACCCCAGGACTGAAGTTGTTGGCACTTATTAATGTTCTTGTCAAAGCATGTTTGACTCCAGTTTTCACTTCTAACTGCAGCTTGATCTTGTATGGCATGTTTTAGGTCATTTAAGTTTCATGATGTCTTCAATTTGGAAAATGAGCACCGACCCGAAGACATGCCAACATTAATTGATCGAAAGGTATGGGCATAATTTCATTGGCAATTTTAATTTGGGTTTTGAATATTTTGAATATGATAATATGTCCCATAATGGTATAAATATTACCTCCAAATAGGTTTCTGCTGTGATAGGGGTATAGAAGTAAACCATATAGCAATGGTCTGAAGCAAACGAATAGAAGTTTGTGCAATAAATATCCTCTGGTTGAGTGAATTGAGTAAACCACTGTGTTTTGATATTAGTTACTCTTTCTCAAACCATCACTACCTTAAACCAAAATTCTTATAGGAAGGCGGACAATGTCTGCCTAGTGGATGCCAGAAGATATAAGAACTTAAGATCCTTACATTCTCCCTAAACTGTTGTAGTATTATAGTATATTAGCATCATGCTTCAAACTGCCAGACAAACATGTAGGAGAAGCTACCTTTGAAGGCTCTGGTCAGTTCCAAATTAGTTTTTGCCGAAAATAGTATCCCCTCATGGCTCTCCAATGTAGAAAAGATAGAGTTGACCTCGCAACCCCTAACTTTTATTCCCAAATATTAATAATGCATTGGATCACTGCCTTCCGTCTTATGATTTAATCTATCGCAATACTAAGATCCACATTCTGAACTGCCTCAAGCGGTTCTATATTAGGTTTCCAATACTTATAGTTACCAAAGTTTGATCATGTTGGAAAATTTACTTCAGGACAATGTGTTCATCATATCCAATCTCAAGTCCAAGTATCCAGTGTTACAGTTGGATTTAAGGTGATCATGATTTTGCTCATATTATTTTCAGCATATGGCTAAATGTAACTATTGTCTCAA
This sequence comes from Geranium brycei, assembly GCA_036897365.1. Taxonomy (NCBI): domain Eukaryota; kingdom Viridiplantae; phylum Streptophyta; class Magnoliopsida; order Geraniales; family Geraniaceae; genus Geranium; species Geranium brycei. Next base: position 7,647 of record JAYMTP010007796.1, on the reverse strand, counting down.
TCAACCTATTCAAGACATTTATTTGCAGACTGATATCAGATCTTGTACTCGTCATTGTTTCCGCTACTTGTGGTGGGATTGCCTTTGCCTGTGCTGGACAGCCGGTCTGAACCATTACTCTTTTCATTTCTTACAAGCCTTTTCATTACAATTAGAAGATATAGGTTTCTTTTCCATTGGTAAATTTTTATTGGGAAGCTGACAACCCATTCTTGTTCCTTTCCTTACCAAGCAAAAATTCTATAAAGCATGAGTATTTAATTCACATTGATCCCCAGACACGCATTAATATTGCTCTTGAATTATACAGGTTATTACTGGATATTTGCTAGCAGGATCGCTTATTGGACCTGGAGGCTTAAGTTTTATTAGTGAAATGGTGCAGGTATCTTTCTTGTACATCTTTCTGATGAAAATTTCATTTCCCCACCTTTCATCATGAGAGTTATAGCAATACTTGATCAGACATCAACTATCTCTAAGTTCTTTCTTTCTTTTATAATTTCTCGAGTTTTGATGTTACTTCTCAAAGCCAAAGAAATATGTCAGTGTTTAGGCACTTGCTATTAGTCTCTGAGTTGTTGATTATAGTTTCGAAGAATGTTCTATTACTTGGTATGAAATTAACTTTATTGTTCTTTATTGTATAGCATACTACACCCATTTTCTCATTACTGCTTGGTGCAGGTTGAAACTGTAGCACAGTTTGGAGTGATTTTTCTTCTGTTTGCTCTGGGCCTAGAGTTCTCAGCAACAAAGGTTTTTGCATAGCTCTTGTGATTCCCTTTTGGTGTTTATGATTGTTACAAAATCTGTAAATATATTATTTTTCATATTTCAGCTTCGAGTTGTTCGAGCAGTAGCTGTTCTGGGAGGTCTTCTCCAGATTTTCTTATTTATGTGCTTGTGTGGAATTACAGCCTCGGTATGTGATTGAATTTTCACCTATAGTTTTGAGTGCATAGGTACAAAACCAGTCAGTAGCCATGAAATGTAGGTACACCTAAAGTTGTCTGATTACATAGATTGTGATCCTTTATGCATAGAAGATAAATAAGTTTATTTTTTTTATTAGTTCTGAAATGGGATCCTAGTCATTCTAAAGATGTCTAAAAGTTTGCAATGTTCTTAACTTTCACGAGTTCAGCAGGAATTTATGACTCTTTTGCTCAGTTCAGCAGGAATTTAAACAATTTAGGCACCTTCTCCTAAATGCTTTGAGCTTGCACCAATTCATTTGTTAGATGAAATAGCTTTAGTTAAGGTCCATGTTGTATGTATGCACTGATGCAGTAATTTCCACAATGGGAGTCCTGTTAATTAGTTAGCGCACATGTGTCACACATGTGTCTAAGTTTCTGTCAGCCAATAGCTAAGTTGAACTGTGCAAACTTCTACACTGATGATCGTTGGATTCTTTCTTTTTTTCCTGGAATTGGCCAATCTATATGCCCATAGTTCAGTTATCCTGTGATGTGCTTTCTTGAAAACTAAACTTAGTGCCAGGTTAAGCCTTCAGCCGAGCTAAGTTTCTATAATACAGCTGTAGCATTCTGCCTATTATTTTATATTCTTATTTTCAGTAGGAGCTATGTTGTATTTTATGTTTGTATAACTATTATCAATCTATAATGCAAAGTTATAGTTTGTCTCCTATGTATCTGCTAGAATTATTTCTTATTGGTAGTTTGTTTCAAATCCCCATTACTAATCGTTACACTTTTATAGTCTTTCCTTTCCCTAGTTGGTTCCTATTTAGAATAGGACCATTTTCTGTATTAAGGGTTTTCTCATTGTATTAATTAACTCAACTATCAATAATATGGTCATTTTCTCTTATACTCAACATCATTGGATTTACAACTTTTCAATTTGGCACTGATTTTTTTTGTAACTGTATGTTTTCTTGCAGTTATGTGGTGGCAAACCTTCCGAAGGAATATTTGTTGGTGCATTTTTATCTATGTCATCAACTGCAGTGGTAAATCTCTTTGTAGATTTCGCTTGTTCACTCTCGATGCTGCTCATACATATATATGATGCATGAAACTTTATTTATCATGGATGCGTACAAATCAATTAAATCTGGTGAATGTGTTCATATTGACACAGATTAATTTGCTTTTACTTTGGATCAAGGTTTTAAAAATTGCCAGGCTCTAGTCAGGTAGATAGGGACTCCGGGGATAAATCGGATTTGAATTTCTCAATTTTTTTAATTTTTATTAAATAAGTTATTATATATACACACAATTAAAATATGAATTATAATATATAAAAATAATAGTTATAAATATTTAGGATATAGAAATATAAATTTTAATATTTGTTACATTCATGTCCTTCAAAAACAGTAAAAGTGCCAATAAAAAGACCTATTAGTATACATTATTTTAATTTTTGGCATTTTATATTATTTAAAAAAATCAATATTGAAAAAAAAGAAGCTTAAATCTGTCTAGACCTGCGTAATTCCGCCTAGCCAACTTGACCCGCCCGATGGCGTGAAATTGGGTCAGTGTTCTAAAATTCCCCGTCTAGGCGGCTGCTTGACCCGATTTTTAGAACATGGCTTTGGATGAGATCAGTGTTCTAAAATCGTTAGGCGCTAGTCGGGGGAAAGGGCCTTTTGGTTTCTAATTGGGGATTAGTCAGGGACTCCTCGGAAATAATCATGGATTATTCAATGATTAATCAGACAAGTTCGAGATTTTTAGATTCAATGATATGAATCTCATGCTAGGATGTACTTTTATCATATAGGGTTACACGAAGGACTCAAGTTCCCATATTAAAATTCAACATGAGTAGATGGGGGTTCCACACTATGGAAAATCAACCCTCTATCTATCTTGTTAAACTTTGCTGCTTCAGTTGGTCACAATTACTGCTTTCCAAAAAAGTACTGTTTTTCATTGAGTGTAATTATGAAAGAGGTTGTGTTATCTTTTATTTTATTGATTTGTATTGGCATTTTGTGTCTTTCCTGCCTGACATATCTGTTTCCTGTGAAATGGTGAATTCTTCAATACTATATAGACTATCCTCTGCAACTATTCTCTTAAACCCTGTCTTATGCTGGTTTTATATTGGTACTCGGTATCCAAACGACCTGATAGTGCTCAGTTATGTTTTGAAGACAACTTGCCCAATAAAAATACTGCTATTTTTTTTTATTTCTGTTGTAATTTTCCATTTGCTTAATGGTTTTAGTTGGATGCTTAGCTCCTTTTCAAATCTCTATGAGCAATTCCAGTTCCACATTTGAATTAAGAAAAAGAAGTACGAAAAAGTGACACTTCATCTTAGTTAACCCACTACCTCCATTAGATTGTATGGACGGGTAGGATGTAGTTAATTTATTTTTGTTTGTTTATTAGTTTTTTTCTAAGTTATTTAATGTATACTACTTTCAATCCATATACATGGAGATATTGAATTATTTTTTTACCTATGGCTCATAGGTTTTGAAATTCTTGATGGAAAAAAATAGTATCAATGCCCTTCACGGTCAGGTCACAATAGGTATCCTTATTCTGCAGGTATGCTGTTTTATCATCACATCCCTATTTCAGTGAATGCTATGTTGCTTATGCCAGTTACTTAAACAACCATTATAACCCACTCTCTCTTATATCACTTTATCAGTTCAAATAAATATTTACCGCCTATAATTTTTCTCTCCTTTATTGAGTGTACAAGTATCCTGGTCCTATCAGGACTGTGCAGTTGGCATGCTGTTTGCTCTGCTTCCAATTCTTGGTGGTACCTCTGGTGTTCTTCAGGGGATGATATCCATGACTAAATCGTAAGACTTTGACCTGCTTCTCTCTTATGCAACAAATGCAAACTTCATGTACAATACTGCAAGTAATTTATCGTTCCACATATTGATATCATCTGGAAAACCTTACTTGAATTTGTCCCATTTCTCATGGGTGAACACAGTCTTTTGTTCTAAAAACGACAAGTGGAATTGCACATTTAGTAACTTGATCTTGATACAATATCTGGAATGGTTGACTCGGGACGAATTGGTGGGTGCCTCCCTTGACATGCCTTGTACTTTCATAGTCCAGATTTTGGGATTTGTATAACTTTATAGTGAAGAGTTGTCATAATTCCTTTTCCAGATGATAAAAAATTTAGGCAATCTTCACTGAAATATTAAATTTATTCACGGCGCAAGTTAGGTGGTGTAGGTTGATTTTAAGTGGCTATATTACATATGACTAAGGCACTCATAAGAAATGTCAAACAAGTATTTATCAACAAACAATTAAAGATGGTTTGAGTTGTTATTTATGAGAAAAAGGTTTCTTCAAACAGGTGGGATAATATTTTATAATTGATGGAGAGGATGCATGTGCAGCAGTACAACTTATTATACCTTAACAAATGTAGTTACCTGATTCATGTAAGATACTAACTTGATGTCTGTACATGTAAAGGTATTGTAGAGTGTCTCATTTATGAGTTCTGTACGAAACCTACCAACTTCTTAATTTTTCTTGGAAATAGTGGCAATAGTAACCAGTCGTTGGAATGGCATTGTGATAACACTACTCAAGGTTATACAGTATTTTCCATTTTTTGAAAGCCATTATTTTAACATTTTAGATTGGATGTGTACCTGTGTAATGCGTACTGCCTTTTGGATTGTGTATGGTGATCAATATTTCTTTTATCATATTAATTCTGCTTATCCAGGTTGGTGGTGTTGCTGTCATTTTTGGCCATTTTGGCTATAATATCTCGTACTTGTGTGCCATGGTTCCTCAAGCTTATGATAAGCCTATCATCACAAGTAAGGGTAACATATTTGCATTTGATGCTATACGTGATGCTTAAACATTATCTTAACCTAGTGTTCTCTGTACAGACTAACGAGCTTTATCAATTGGCGGCAGTGGCATTCTGTTTACTTGTTGCATGGGTTTGCCTCATTTCCCTTTTATAACTTCATGGTCTTAGTTCTGTTCTCCATGCTGTGATGTTTCTAATGCTAGCAGACAAGGGAACAAATAACATCTTGCACTTATCTTTTGTTTTACTGGGAAACACCAATTCAGAACTATACATGTTTATGTATACATGCATGTATTTAATATGGATTTTGTCGTCTTGTTTCAGTGTAGTGACAAGCTAGGCCTAAGCCTTGAACTAGGATCCTTCGCTGCTGGAGTGATGATATCAACAACTGACCTTGGTCAACATACACTTGAGCAAGTAAGGGAATTATTTAACATTTTCCACAATTAACAATGCGTGCTGATTTCGTTTATGCTCTTCTCAATATTTGTGACATTCAGGGAATAACTTCCGTGTGATTAAAAGGATTGTTGCAGATGGAATTATTGTTGCTAAAAATGAATATTATGTTGGGATATAAAAATGTAATTTTTTTGTAGTAATAAAAGATGAGAATTACAAAAAGAATATGGAAATGCTCAAAATTGACATTAGTGTCAAATTACTTTGAAATGTGTATAAATATTGCATACGAAGTTGCTTGTTAGTGATAAGGAACTATGAAATGTACCATACAAATTGTTGCGTGCTTCCACATTTTAGATGTATATATAATTCTAGATTAATTTGATAGCAGATATCTTATTCCTTGACACTGCGGAGACACAAAATTCAGGCTTTCAATTAGTTTTAAATAAATCTAGGAATATGAATGTTCGAAACCACTGTGTTTAAAGAATGTAATTTAAATGAGTGAATAATTGGTTAGTGGAATTCATCAAGTGTTTTTCTGACTTGGCTACTCACTATTGCGGATATGCTTTCAGCATCCTTTTCTGTATTTCAATTTTTTCGTAATTTTGTATGGACTTAATATTAAACCTGGCTAGTTCTATTCTGCAGGTTCTCTAAATGTTTTGAACATCCATGTAATTTGTTTCTTATTTTGGTTGCCGTATAGGTTGAGCCTATCCGCAACTTCTTTGCTGCACTTTTTCTCGCCAGCATTGGGATGTTAATACATGTTCATTTCCTTTGGAATCACGTAGATATCTTATTGGCATCTGTTTTATTGGTGATCATAATAAAAACCATAGTGGTTGCTGGTGTTGTCAAGGGATTTCGATACAACAATAAGACATCACTTCTTGTAAGATTTTCACTGCATTGGTGGTACATTCCTATTATGCTGTTCATTTTATTGACAGAGGAACCTTAGGTTATTCTATATGCGTAGGTTGGTATGTCTCTTGCACAAATTGGGGAATTCGCTTTTGTTCTTCTGAGTCGTGCTTCTAATCTTCATCTAGTTGAGGTAAGCACTTCAATTGTAAGTATATTTAATTGTGCATTTGGGAGTGGCATCATTTGTGCTTTTCCTGTTACTTAATTGAGTTCATCCCTTCTAAAATGCCATTCTAAAAAGAAGTGTCATCATTCTGGGAAAGCCTAGAAAATAAAGATGTGTCCATATAAGTGCCAGGTATGATATCCGGGGAGAAAGTATGTGTAAACATACTTAGTTGGCCTCTGCAGAAAGCCAAATTTTGTTGATTGGACATTTTTAGCAAGTTGAAGGATTAGTATATTTTCCCAATCTTATCCACTCTTTCTTTCAATAACACAGCGTTTGTTTTCTTAGAATAGTTAAATAAATTAGGGTTTCCTATTATTATGTTTCCTAGTTTGGTTATTTCCTATTGTACCTTATATAAAGGAACCACCTATTGTAATTCTTAGTCAAGTCTTTCATCAATAATACCAATTATATTTTAGAAATTCAACAGTTTTGTCTATATCATTTTAATGCATGTTATTTTTAGTAATTTTGATCAACAAATTATTTTTAGTCAAACATATTGTGCTGGCACAGATTAGCTTTAGTGTTTTCTAATAATAGCCATTGTTCTTTTCAAACCCCAATTCACTTTTTAATAGAAATGCAGTCCTCAATTTTTGCTGTAGTATATAGCCAAGCACGCTGTACTTGTATTAGTGTGAGTCGAATACGAATGAAATTATATTATTTTTTTATCAGCTACTGAAAACTAATGTTATAGAGAAAATTATTCTCTGATTTCTCTCATTTAACTTGTACAAGGAGCACAATGAAAGATATAATGGAGAAGATATTTTTAGTACTGAGAAGCTTTTCTCAAACTTCATTTGTGTTGAAAGTTGGATTGCAAGTTTGCTTTATTGGTATATTGGGTGGCTCTTCTATACTGCTAATTTAACCAAATAACTTGTCACTCTTTCAGGGGAAATTGTATCTACTACTGCTTGGAACAACTGCTCTCAGTTTGGTATGTAAACTCGTAAATGATGCAATTTACACAAATCTGAAATTGTGCCAGCTCTTCGTTATGGGACTTGAGTATGATTTTCTCTGAATGAAGTTGAAATATCATCCCCTGTTGCATTTGTTATATGTGATTAATAACGCTACATGTTATTCTGGCCAACCCAAGTTGAAGGAATGAGATGACATTCACCATTCTGTCAAAGGGTAGTTTTCCCCTAACTTGGGATATCATGGGCCCTTATCTGTTTTTCTACCGTTGTTTAAAATCTTTTAGAATGCAAGTCTTCCTCGTCGCCCACTAGGGCTGCCCATTTTACCCGGTAACCCGACTTACCCGGCCAACTGACCGACACCCTCACCGACTACGCAGA
>JAYMTP010007795.1:0-10656 GCA_036897365.1 Geranium brycei | reverse complement strand
AGGGCACCCCCGAAATCCCCGCCGTTACAAACTAACGGTAACACCAACGGCTCGATTTCCGACCGTTTACGCCTAACGGTAAATTTTTCGTCAACGGTCAAATATTTTGTAACGGCACATGGTGGAATGTGCGCCGTTACAAAATGTAACTACTAACGGCGTATTATTCTTTGTACGTCGTTACACGTTTTTAGACGGCGCACGGGAAATGTCCGCCGTTACTAATATTTGTAACGGCGCACATTGTCCGTGCGCCGTTACAAAAAATATTTGTAACGGTGCACATACCCAATGTGGGCCGTCCCTATTGCAAAATCTGATAGGTTTACTTGTTTGACTAGTTGAGCAAATAAAGTTTGGTTAATAAGCTAAACTAATTTACTATAATAATTAGGCTTGCAACATTAATAAAAATAAAACCAGACACTAATCTAATTGAATCTAACTTGCTTCCTCGTCACAAGAGAGTAGACTGTCCTCAGAAGAGAGCTCAGCTCGTCTTCACTAGTATTCATTTCAGACAGACAACATACAAGCAAAGGTTAATTTTTTAGGCTTAGTCTTATTTCCCTAAACATATAGATATAGATACACCTCTCCTTCCCATTTCTCCAATACTCATTCATTAGGGCATTTCCATAAAACAGAATCTATTTGACCAATTTCATCATGAACCAACCTGCCTCAACTAATACTATCCAACTCACTATAAGCCTTGATCGCTTGCAGAAAAATAATAAGCTTAATAGGATAAACTCAAGAACCTAGTATCATCAAATAAAATCATCCAAAAGACTACAGCAAAGAACATACATAGCCAGAATCTTTGTGTCAAGAAGACCATTGATGATCACACTATAAGTTATGGCTCTTTGAAATTTTTTTTTAAAATCCTGTGATATCAAATAAGCTGTCCAGAAAGTATGTGTTTGGACCCTTCTTCTTCCCCAATTGAATAAGGGCTAAATTCTAACCTCAATTGGAACTACCATATTGTGAATTTGGCATACTGTTGGTATATATCTCCATGAGTTGAATTTCAGGGATGTCTTTTTGATATTTGTTGACAAACACAGTCAAGAACCTATCTTCAGACATCAAGAATGCACTGCCCATGCTGGTCTTCTTGACAAGGCCTTTGGATTCTAATATTTCTAGTACAGAAATCCTTGGCAAAATTCTCTTTTCCAAGCTGTAAGAGAGGAGACAAGAGGAGGACGCCATGTAATCAGGCGTGCAAGAAATATTAGAATCCAGGGCTCATTTCACTTACAAGTTGTTGTTGATCTTTTAGTATATAAAAATAATCATCAACTCATTATAGAGAGCCTGGCCAAGTCTAACAGTGTCAACAATGCCTATGCTAAACTATTTTATCAGACAAATTTCATCATGACATTAACCTACCCCAACTGATACAATTCAACTCACTATAAGCCTTGATCACTTAAAGAAAAATGAACTTACTTGGAGAAACTCAAGCACCTAACATCATGAAATAAAATGACAAGGCTAAATTAATCATCCAATTTGGAGGCAAGGCACAACATAGTATAAGCTGGAAAATACATAGTATAAATAATCTCAGTCACAATCGTGCTGAGTACAAAATCCTACAAAATGAGGTCAAATACAGACTTGATTGACTACCCTAGCGAACTTACAATGAGACTATATCTACTCACTGCATGGAAAAATCCAACTTGCTAGGACGATCCTGCACTCACCATAGCAAGGGTCACTAGACATTGTCAGGTATTAATCCACACACACCTTGGTGAGGAAGACAACCCCTATAACAATGTTGCAGATCGTCGATTGTTAATTTCTCCCCCGATTGAAATGATAGTGCTTCCTGCTTCTGAATGATGACAACTAGTAAAAAGCGCAACTAACACTTATTCTTTTAAAAGAAGTTGAGACCCCATCAATCCCCCCTCAGAAAGTATCATGTTTCGACCCTTCTTCCCCAATTGGATACGTGCAAACACAAGCGAGCAGGGCTAAATTCTGTTTCTGACCTCAATTGCAACCACCAAATTTCGAATTTGGCATACTGTTGGCATATACCTCCATGAGTTGAAGTTGAGGGAGATCATTTTGATACTTGTTGACAAAAAGTCTCAAGAACATATCTTCAGAAATTGTCAATGCACGGCCTATGCTGGTCTTCTCGACAATGCCATTCAACTGTAATATTTCCAGTACAGAAATCCTTGGCAAAATTCTATTTTCCAAGCTGTAACAAATGAGAGCGGGGTACTTGGCAATGTAATCAGGCGTCCACCCTAACCTTTTCATGAAGAACTCTAAACTTTTCTGCAAATTTTCCAAGGACAATGTCATTAAAGCAGGCTGCTTCAAAAAGAGAGCCAGAACCTGCTCATCCCGAGTCCACCCAAAGCACTCCTTGATTACCTCCATTTTGGAAACCCATTTCTCCTTCCTCATGGCACAATACACACGAATCCCGGAGGGAAACGTGTTGCTCCAAAGGTCAAAACCCATATCCTTAATTTCCTTGATACTTGTACTAAAATGCTCAGAATGGTGAGCAAGGCATGCAGGGCCTCCACCGAGAAGAAACAACCTGAGAATGCTGGAGTCGGGCATGCCGAGAAGCCGCAATGATTCCACGTTAACAGGCGTGTTTTCCGAAAAGTGGCGGATCATAGAGGTTGCGCGTTTATGCAAGAGGAACGAATTGAGGGTTTGGTGGTTGTTGTTGTTGAAGAAGGCCTGTAGGAAATCTATGCCGGGAACGATTCGTTTCTGGAGACTGTGCGTGAGGACGTAGGGGTCGCTGGTGGCGATGTGAATGAGGGTGTCGCCGGAGATTCCTCTTTGAACCAGGAAATCGAGCTTGGGCTTGAGGTTAACGTGGGGATCGAATGTGAGGAGTTTGGGACATAAAGAGAACATTTTGGCTAATTGGGTGTGGCTGAAGCCATAATCAGTGAAAAAGGAAACGACAGAATCAGCATTAGAGGTGGATTTGATGGGCATGGGCTTGCATTTGATGATTTTCAGATCTTCTGTACATTGGGGAGAGAGGGACAGAGAGCTTACCAGATAATCCTTGGAGGAAACATTCGAAGAAAGAGATTTGAACAGAGATGGCCTCAAAGTTGCGCACAATCGGGGACGGAGAAGATGAGCGGTCTTCAACACACGCCGAAACATTTGGAATGAAGAAGAACAACAACAAATGCTTGAACCCTAAACACCAATTTCAACCCTAAACAAATGCTTGAACAACAAATGCTTGAGAATTATGCTTAAATGACGTAGTTTTTGGTGGAATACTTTCTGACCATTGGATGAGATTTTGGAGGGATGGGATGACTGCTGACTTGATAATTATTGAAAGGGATAATGATATTTTGTTACACTTAATCATAGCAAAATTACACTTTTATACTCTAATTATTATTATTTTTAGTATTGTAACAAATTTTTTGTGACAACCTACCTCAAAAATGCTTAATATACCTTAGGTTTAAGAAACATAAATAGAATTGGTTCAATTTTTTTATCTCTAGTTCAATGTGGTTTATATTTAATATGTGATTACAATTATGCCCGTAAATCTAAAATTAAATTTGAATCATTTTAAATTTGGTTTGATAAATTAAATTGGACCAATCCTATTCTGATTTATTAAATCAGGGGTATTTTAATCATTTTAGCATAGGTTGTCACAAAAAAATTGTCAAGGTACTAAAAAAAAGAGAAAGTAGTTATAGTATGAATGTGTCATTTCGCTATAGTTAAGTGTAACAAAGTGTCATTATCTCTTATTGAAATTATTCAAAATTTTTATATTTATTTTTGCCCCATGAGAATGTTTTTGATTATTTATTAAGATAATTCTTGTTCACTACGCTTCAATACGGCGAACATTTTTAAGTGTCACCGTTACCCTAACTCTGTTAAAATGAACGGAATGAGAACAATTTTTTTTAAATGCCAAATTTACTCTTGTATTAAAAAATAAAAAATAAAAACATGTTTTTAGCTCTGGATATGGTTCATTCTGGATCTGGAGGACTTTTTTTTAATCGGCATAGAAGGGTGCAAGGTTTGGAGATGCGAGGGTCACTCGAAACCCATCTCTCGTCGGCGCCGAAAGATATGGAGGGTGCAAGACCACCCGACGCCGACGAAAGAGGGAACATCAGCGACGACGACGCGTAGCGACCGGCGGCGGAGGGAGACGGTAGAAGGGGTTGTTGTCGTCGGCCGAGAAGACTGGATTCGAATGGGCTCAGATATTGCACTCGAATACCTTGGGACATCTGAGTTAGATCCGCGTCCTCAGCCTCTGCTCAAACGCCATCTCCGGCGACATCTTCAACCTCACGGTGCTCCGCGACCGCTATCTCCAGGACAACCACTTCTTCGGTCCCCTTTTACCCGAGAGAGAACAATGACTTCTCCAGATATCTCCCAACCATCAATCTCGCCTCCCTCTCTTGTCATTCTTGGGATCAAAGTATCATTCCTGTTTCATTCTTCACTGCACGATCCCTCTCTTAATTACCCTGATTTTATTCCCAATATAATTATAACTGGGTCAACTGATTTGCTTACAATTATAATTGGATCAATTGATTTTCTTACTTCCTTGTATAGCTAATTAGAAATTATTAGGGATAAAATAGGTGGCACAGAACATGAAAATAGGTGGCCCACCCCTATTCATGAACATGAAATGAAAATAACATATATGACTGTGTACATATCGTTATTTTTATTTTAGTGTCTGCTCAATCTTATTTTCAATTGTAAGCCACTGTATTTTTCTTTCCCTACCTTCTGATCATGAACACAAGTAAAGAATAAATTACAAAATTATTGTCAACGTTCCCACGTTCTTATCATGAACACAAATAAAGAATAGAAAATGAAACCAAATGACTAAATGAGAAATCTCAAATTCTAGCCACATATAAAAACAAATAAATTCCCCTCTTAAATCATATTTACATGTTGAGAAGGAAATACACATTTCTTTTACTCAAGAAATACACTAACATGCAAATTATCAATCCAACACAAATGATCAATGTAGTCTAACTGAGTGAAATCACGTATAAAATAGTCTGTCATTTAATTAATGGCAGAGAAGAAAATGTCACCTCAGAACAGAAGGAATGAACCCATTTACCATTGGTAGATTTCCTATTAGTCCCACCGCATTAATGAACAGAATATGATTTTCTCAAAAGTTGACAACTGAAGCTCCAAAAGAGTTACAATATTTCTTCCCACAATTCACAATATCACGGTTCATGTAGATACTGTAACACTACCAACACCAACCTAGTAAATAATTCCACTCAAAAAATACAATTGACTTTTCCCAAGAAAATGTATGATATAGAAACATATCATAATAGTATTTTCATTGATGCATAGGTTGACATTAGGTGGAATTAGTAAGTAATTCAATGAAGTAATTTAGTTTAAGTTTTGACAAACCTCATCTAGAACATATATTCAACTTAAATAATACATATAACATTAACAAAGAAGCAAGTATTTAAAGGCTGGATCAACTACTGATATTAAATATATATATCGCGATTTTTATATCAGCAAAGAACCTCAGCTTGAGTTCATTTAAGAAAACGATTGTCTTAGGAAAAGAAATGTGATAAGTGTGTCCCCAAACGAGGATGATAGCATGTTGTTTTAATTTTATATTTATTGTTCAAACAAAAATTTGAAACTTCACCAATCATTTTTAAAAGGCATTATACGATTCCACTTAGGTTCTTGAAATCACTCTAGGTAGTTGTCCAAGTCGCTTCAATGCCTCATTGGTTACACCAATTTTTTCACACTTCCTGTCAGCTAGATGAAAGCAGTTGAGCGCGGGATTTCTCAAAGCATTGAAAATGTTATGCAGAGAAACATATTTTAATATTGGATATACTATCCCTAATCACCAGTAATCTGGCGTAAAAACAGTTTGTATAAAAATTATGAAGTGACTATATATTGTTCGAATCTCCAAACAAACTGTGAATCTATAGCATGAATCTCCAAGCAAAGCTTAAATTAGAAGTCATAATTAGATTACATATAATTCTTCCCTTCAATTACAAGATAATCCAATTTACAAAAAAAAATTAACTAATTAAGTATCCAACAAACATTCATATCCTTCAGCAGAACCACAATCACCACTAGAAGCATATAAAGGTTTAGGCTTTTATCAACTTTTTAAATTAGCCCCGTGTAAATATGCACCTTTAAAATAACTTGCTACATCCAAAGATATAAACAACCTCTAAATTTAGGGTCATGTTAATAGTGCAAACGTATAAATGTAAACATCCACATAGATTAATAATTGAGGCTAGAAAAAAAAACCCAGGTTCTAGCAACCTATTCACCTTTAATATAAGAAGGAAACCGAAGAAATTAGCTAACAAAAATCCACCACCATATTCAAAATTTACACAGAAAATATGCAAAAACAATGCTGACAATATTGTTACAATTACCAAACATCATGAAAGTGTGTAATGAGAAACTTGAATCCAGGAAATGAGTTGAATCATCAACAAAAAAGTGATACAATACGTACCGATTCTGGATCATTGAGAGCAGGCAAGCTATATTATACTTTCCGAATTCATCACCTCCAGGTTTCTCCAGAGTCCTCATTGAAAGGATTCTCACCAGCTGAGATCGATCAGAAACCAAAAATGAAGATGAAAATTCTCAAATTGAAGCAAATTAAAATCATCAGACAAAAGAAATTTCTTTTATTGAATTTGATCCTTCTAAATTGAACTGAACCGGCAGACTTCCATCGCCGTCGATGATCAAAATCAATTCAGTGAATCAATCAACTGAATCTTCGCTCTGAGAAAGAGAATTAAAATTCAGAAACTGGTTTGATAATAATTGAGGGCAAAGACTGTAATTTTCTTTCTGGGTATTTGAATTCAATATCGAAAATTTAACTGTGTGTTGGGTTAGAAGACGGTAATTTTCTCGTTTTGCAATTCTACCAGCCATAACCTCCATGTCCCTGGCAGAGAATATACATGAACATTGGCACACATATGGTTGCAAATCAGTTAAAAAAGGAATGAATTTGAATTGTTACTCTTTTTATACACAATATAGATATACATATACATATACATATAGATTGTGTTGACATTCTTATCGGTCAATGGGTTTGTGTGAATGGTTCGTTGAATTGACTTGAAAGTGTTTCGATGCACAATCCTTGGGTCATTTCTCAGTATCTACGTAATAGCATTTTCCTTTTATTTAGTCAATACTTTGGGTAATGAACGGATTTGCTTACTTCTTGCAAGTTGAAATAAATATAAAGGGTAATTTCGTCATTTAAAAATTAATTCTTAATATTAAGGGTAATTTCATCATTTAAAAATTAATTCTTAATATTAAGGGTAATTTGGTTATTTACACAAAAAACAAAGTTAACAACACTATTTTGCTATTAACAAAATACATAACATGTTATTGCAAAAGTGTGATAATATATAACAAGTTTTTGTAATTTTTCCAAATAAATTCGAAGGTACAGGTTTGATTATAAATTTCATTTGTATTTCACTGCACCACGTTTTTGCTCATTACATAAATTTGAAAACATTTTTTAACTATGAGTGTTTGTATAGATTATAGAGATAATCACACATGACTACAGTTGAGTTGTTATATTTTTCACCTAAGTACAGCTGTGTATAATTTTAATTTGATAAGTGCGCTGACAAATTTTTTCTCACTCCACTACAATCCATTAGTTTTGAATGTGAAATGACCAAAATACCTCTAATTGTCAATCATAATTTCAAATTCATGACATTAAACACTTTTGTCTCTCTCCTTTCCTTCCCCTCTCTCTTTCACCCAAAAATTACCTTTTTTCCTAATTAAGCTTGCATTCTAAGCCATCTAAGATTTAAGGAAGCCTCTTTACGTTCAATAAAAACTGAAATCTTATTCTTGGGTGAAAGGGAGGGAAAGGAAAGAAGAGAGAAAAAAAAGTGTTTAATGGCATGAATTTGAAAATTTATTAATAATTAGGGGTATTTTGGTCATTTTACATTCAAACTAACGGGTTGTAGTCATAGTGAGAAAAAAATTCTCAACGCACATCTCAAAGTTAAATTATAATGAGTTGTATATATGTGAGAAATGTGACAACTGTAGGCAAGTGATATTATCCTTAGATTATAACATTGAGTTATGATTATAATTTGAAAGGTAATAGTTTCTTACACAATCACGTCATAAAGAGATGTTGATCTCTTCTTGGAAGACCGTTGTTGTTAGGGTTGTAAACGAGTCGAATCGAGCCTCATTTTGGCAGGGCTCGGCTCGGCTCGTGAAAAAAATGCGGGGCTCGGGCTCGAATGAACTTATGCAACCAACCTCGAGCTCGGCTTGAAATAAAAAAGACAAGCTCGAGCTCGACTCAATTCGGTTCACTTAAATTTCAATACAAATATTCATTAAAAATTAAATAAATAATAAATGAGCCAACTTGAAATTGGCTCGATTCGTCTAATTCTATTATAAATATTTATTAAAATTTTATTAATATAAATACATAATTAATTAAATAATAAACGAGTCGGCTCGCGAGCCTATCGAACCTTAAAAGGTTAAGCTCGAGCTCGTTTATTAAACGAGCCCAACATTGAGCTCGAATTCGGTCCGAGCTCGATTATGACGAGCACGAACCAAATATTTAACGAGCCGACCACGAGCAGTTCGTTAAAAGCTCGGCTTGTTTACAGCTCTAGTTGTTGTATTTACGATTAATATGGCTGTTGAGCCCTTTTTGGACCCAAATTTGGGCTTTGATTTACCATGGGAGCCCACTCCCCTTCTCAAGAAGGGTATGTTTTGGCCAATGATTTTGTTGCATCCGAGGACTTGAACAAACCCCTGGTGGCATTATTTGGCAAGATCAAACTTAAGAAAAAAAGGCATAGACGCCGGAACCCCGTTTCATTAGTCTACCGTCGTAATCGGCCTCCCAGCTCTTCTCATCCCCTTGTGAAATCTCTCCCAGCCCCTGGATAATCTCCACATCAACGAGCCAGCGTTTTCTTCCTTTCAGGCATTGAAGTTCCCAATCCAGCGTAATCCTCAGAACAATGCCATTCATGCCTTGGTGCTTTGCAAACTCTTGATTTTACTAGTCTCGCGAGTCCCAAATAATTATGAAATGATCTAATCTTTTAAATTTATCGAGACTGAGCATCTGGCCAAGCTCAATTCAAAACGTTGAGATTTCAAGGTTCTCTTTAGTCTTAGGGGGGGAGGGGTATTCAATTAGGATTTTAATGGATTTGATAAGTCTTTCCAAGTCTTGTGGTATTCAATTAAGATTTTAAAAATTCATTTAAATTCTTGTGGTATTCAATTATGACTTTAAAAACTCATTTTAAATCTGATGATATTGAAAAAGTCAAAGATTTTGAGAGGTTTTAATAAATGGATGACTTCAGATGATTTTGAAAGCCTTTATATAAATATCAAACTCTTTTAGAAATATCATCTCCAATTATCAAATTTACATTTTATGAAAAAAAAAGAGATGAAAAGACTTCCTTCTTTATAATCATTTGTCCTAATTCTTGAAGGTGCTCAAGAAAGCAACTTTAATCCATCCACCCAATACCCATTTCATGGATTCAGTGATGACCAATTGTACAGTCGAAACCTGCACGATTGACACTCTGATGGGGTCAAGCTCAACACCAGGGTCTTCAGACCCAGTGAAGAGGTCAAGGACAGCTTGGAGGTGGTTCTGGTCCACCCTTACTCTGCTCGGTGGCTTTCAGGACCTCCTCAGAGGTATTGCTTCTGGGTTAGCCATAAGGTGCATCTGTGAGCTCCCCGTCTTGCAACCACTAGTCTGGCCGGACTCCCAGTTCCTCGTAAGTTCTCTTGGCTTTTTCGTCATCCTTAGTCTTCCCGCAATTCCAAGAACTGTACCTATGACGTTGTCGCATACGTTATTCTCTATATACATCAAATTCAACGCGTGTTTGACTTTATGAGTTTTCCAATAAGGCAGCTCGCAGAAAATGCTTTTATGAGACCAACAGATAGGACCACCACCACCTTTTCGTTTACTGAACTTCGGATGCAGACTAGGCGGTGGGTATTGATGACGTAGAATCGCACTGAGTACGGCAGCCCCTGAATGCCGGTTAGGCCTTTTTTGGGTCCCTGTCTTCCCGTTAAAGGCCTCCGCCTAAAATCGCAGTGGGTGTCTCCGTGGTAAGAACCTACGCGCACCTTGGTAAGAGATTATTGAGTTAGTGCGTGAAGAATCGATCTCGTCCAAGCATAAAGTGTTAGAGTTGTGCCCTAGCCCAATGTAATAAGTTATCTACATGTAATGTTTTATCATTTTTCAGAATAAATAAAATGGCATAATATTACTAGTGTGTTGTAGTAATATATTAAATGCGATTCGATCTATATCATTATGTGTATCATCAATAATAGTAGAACTATAGATCGGAAAGAATCACATTTAATGAGTCCTTGGTCATATATGCTTCGTCGGAAGCGACCAGTATGAGGATAACTCTATATGATCACGCTCTACTGATCATGGCAAGGTGAGTGCCGGAGTTAGAT
>JAYMTP010007794.1:0-10656 GCA_036897365.1 Geranium brycei | reverse complement strand
TATATATATATATCATTAATTGCCGAATTTGAAGAGTAATACCGTGGACATGGAAGTGGTGCACAAAGAATAGACATAGTTACGTGAATAAGTAATATACCATGTGAATTCAATGGCCACTTGAGCAATATGTATGAATCAAATGATCATATGAACAATTCTCTTACACTTGAATTTACCGAGAGGACGGATGATCATGTGAACAATGTGCTCCCTCTCCAAATTCAGCGGCTTCTTAATCCACTTCAAACCTCGTACATTCTGTCCTCACAAAATGAGTGGCGGTTTGCTTTACCAAAACAGATAGAATGAGAACAATTCTCATTAGGTTTAGCTTATATACCGATTAGGTTTAGGTTAAATTTGTATTAATTAAATTAAAATCAACTCCAATCCAATTAGAATTTCTCTTTCTATTCATTTAATCAAATAAATCCTAACACAATTTTAAGTATAACATTTATATTTAAAACTAGTTAAACTTTAATTAAATTAATTTAGATTATCTTAATTAATTTAACTTTTAACTAAATTGTGTATATATATTATATTCGAAATACAATATATATCATATCTCATATTATAATTCGGGTTTCTAAAACCCGATACGTTTCGGTTTTACTTTGTGTGTGAACACATGGGTTCATAATTAAACCGGTAGTAATCAATCTCATTAATTACTAATCGAGGTTGGTGTCTAATGACACTCCTCAATGACCGGATAACGTGAATGTCAATATCCAATAAAGACGAACCCGACTAAGGGTAATGTATCATTTCCTTCCATCATTACAACTCCGGATTATCCTAGGGTATGGTTTTATCTGTCAAACCCTAATAGATAATCACTATACTTCACGTCAATCTCAATGGTTGTAGAATAACTTTAAGAAACCATTTTCTTAAATTATTCATCTGCCTTGGCCAAGGTACTTGTTCAACCATAGACTTACCGACAGTATAGAGTTTAAACTCATTACCTAGAGTTGATGGATTCCCTCTTAACTCGCCATTAATTATATAGGTACTCAATTATACCCAACGACCTTTCAACTAGTATTATCCTACACTAGGTGTCCGGAGTCAAAGTGCAACAAGCATTCTATTAATTACTATGACGATCTCAGGTCTAAGGAAAACGATATACATTTTTTCCTTAAGAGAATTTTCGCATTGACAGTACAGGTAATATCACCATCTAGGAAATCTCACTTTTGGTCAGTTCAATGATTATATCTCTATATGCATCATCTATACGTATAACTTAATGAATGAGATCAATTAATACTCATCTGATGAGTACCGTCATAGATATACTGATCTTTCTAGACCATCGTAGTCCTAGTACGATGATCCTACGATCAAGAACAGTTTAGATCAATGTCTATAATACATGACTCTCAATAACATAATCTATATTACGATGTCATGTATAACAACTTAATCAAGAACCTATCATATTACGATATCAATAAGTATCTGTATATGATAACAACATAAACCATTTATTAATCTCTATTAATAAAACATTATGTGTAATGTGCTTAACAATCATGCACAATGATTGGGTTTAGGGCATAATTCCAACAAATATATATTAATTTCTTGAACAAAAACCCTTCGACCCTAACAAGGAGTTGGTTGGAGAAAGAGATTAAAGAAAGAGAGACAAGAGATCAAATGACACAGTTTAAAATTTTGAAGAATTCGGAGGGGCATTTAGTCATTTAATAATTGATAAAAAATAAAAGTAACGAAGATCTAATAGTGTGCTCGGAAAATAACGTTAATCGTGGTTTTATGCAAAAAATGTCAAGATTACCGTGACCTTACGCAATTTCTCTCATGTTTTAAATGGTTCATTTTGACTTTTAAACTCAAAATTGACAAAATTATTAATATCTGCTATATAAAAAAAAGTTTATAAGGAGATTATTAACTCATTTTTATTTACCGTGGTTTTATGTGAAAATAGTAGTTGATGAAACTTTGTTGATAAAAGAAATAGTATAGTTAACGGTCGTGACTATAAACATTTTATTTCTTACCGTGGTTTTATGTAGTTTCCACAACAAATAAAACACTCTTTAAATAAGGCTTTCTTAGTTACAAATTTGATGAGAACGAGAAGAAATTTAAAAATAAACAAATATTGTTACACAAGGCCAAAACTTGCAACAAATTGTGCTACAAGGTCCTAAATAGCAAGCCGTTTGTGAGACATGTATAGCATCTTTCATTTTGAAGTACCTTGCTTTAGGGGGGTGTATTCAATTAGGGTTTAAATTGATTTTGAATGACTTTTATAATTTCATGGATTCTTATAATTTTACACTCTTTCAAGTCTATAAAGAGTCTTGCTATTTAATGGAATGATTCTAATAGACTTTTTAAATTCTTTGTAAAGACTTGTAGATTTTAATGGACTTATTGTTCCTAATAGTTTCATTGCATCCTACAAATTATCCAATTTGCTCTTTCTTTATGATCCAATCTTATGACTTATAACTTTCTTGGATAGAATAATTGAATTTTTTGACAGAAGTTACCAGGTTACATCCATGTATACAATATCAAATGACTATTCAAGGTTGAGAAGGAAATGAAAGAAAGCAATATGACAAATCATTTACACTCAGTATGAAGGAGAGTTTTGTATATGTCTTTAAATGATTATCTATTTTATTGAGGCAGACAATAAACACATTGTCAAATAAAAAACTACTGGAGTAAATACACAATATGCTTAGTTTGGCAAAAAAAGAAGCAATACCAATCACACAAAGATGAAGTAAATTATAGCCATTGAGGAATCTAAACACTGCTTGTTTCAACAAATTAAGAGAAAATGAAAGATAATATCCAAAATTTTGGTAAGATCTAAAGGTTTTGACCGAAAAACTGAATCTACTCTCTCAAATAATAGAAACACAGAACTACGATAACTTTCTCAGCAAAATTTTAATCACAGAAATGTCTTCGATTCAAAAAGAAAAATTTGAAGAAGCTGAATGTGACACTTTCAATGCTGAAATCACAATGAATAAAAAATAACATTCATCAACAAAAAAACTAGACATAAATGAAGGTAAAATTATCCGCTGTTCCTATAATTTAACAACAAACAACACTTGAAAACCCTACATTCTAGATGCTGACAAATGAGAAACAAACAATTGACTATGCTTTCTTGAAAATTCCACAAGCAAAGGATGCAAAGCTAATTAGGCTTGAGAATCAAGCATTAACGCACATGGAATCAAATCACGAAGCTAGTTCATTAAACTAGAAATTTAGACAATAGAAAATAACTAAATTAGTACTAGGAAACGTAAATCCTAGGATAGAAATAGCACAAATACAACCTAGTGTGATATAATTTTCCTTTCAATTCTCAGAAACCAAACAAAGATTAAAAACACATAATCTAATGCAAAAGAAGCCGAAAATTAAGCAGGTTTGAATAGGTAAGAGATTCTAAATATGAATACAGAAATCAATATACCTATAGATAGATAGAACAGATCCATGGATGCTGTTTTGGTTTCGTAGAATTGCGTAGACGAAGAAAACAATGAATCTTTACAGTAACCGAACAAAACAACAATCAGCGTGCGAATCAATCTACTGGAGATGGAATCAAAGAGCTATGAAGAAGAAGAAGAAGAAGAAGAAGAGAAGAAGAGAAAATGGAATCAAAGAACTAACCAGAGAAGAGCGAGAGGTAGACGATAGAGAGCAATTGGAGAATTGTGATGTGATAAGGAAAAGATATAGAAGACAGTTGAAAGAGAAGCAAGTCTTTTCATCTATTTTCTTCATAAAACACAAATATGATGGTTGGAGATGATATTTCTAAAAGAGTTCGGTATTTATACCAAAACTTTCAAAATCATCCAAAGTCATCCATTTATTGAAATCTCTCAAAATCTTTGACTTTTCCAATTCCATCAGATTTAAAAAGAGTTTTTAAAGTCATAATTGAATACCACAAGAGTTTAACATAATTTTTTTAATCTTAATTGAATACCACTCAATCTGCTGGAGATGGAATCAAAGAGCTATGAAGAAGAAGAAGAAGAAGAGAAAATGGAATCAAAGAACTAACCAGAGAAGAGTGAAAGGTAGACGATAGAGACCAATTGGAGAATTGTGATGTGATAAGGAAAAGATGTAGACGAAAGTTGAAAGAGAAGCAAGTCTTTTAATATTTTTTCTTCATAAAACACAAATCTGATGGTTGGAGATGATATTTCTAAAAGAGTTCGGTATTTATACCAAGGCTTTCAAAATCATTCAAAGTCATCCATTTATTGAAATCTCTCAAAATCCTTGACTTTTTCAATTCCATCAGATTTAAAAAGAGTTTTTAAAATTATAATTGAATACCACAAGAGTTTAACAGAATTTTTAAAATCTTAATTGAATACCACAAGACTTTAAAAAACTTATCAGCTCTATTAAAATCCTAATTGAATATACCCCCTTAGTCCCACTTCAAATATTAAAAATAGAGACCCTAAATAAGAAAATAAAAGGCTCAATTGTTTCTCTATTTTACTATATAATAATAGTCTACCCTAGCTTTTGTGCAATTTCTCTACGACTCCCGATTATGTCCCATCCTCTTCCCTATTTCGCCCCATCCCCTTCTCAATCTTAAATCATATTCGTTCTCTCTATTACCAAATGTTATTTTTTTCCATCCTGAATTTTAGTGAAACTTGAAGATGAATTGCAGAGACGCCTCAAAGTGGAAAATCGAAGGACAGATCATCAATTAATTAAAGAAACTCAAATTCTTTGTTTTCAATTTTCAATCAAATCTGTTCCGCGACTGCAACCAAATTGAGGTAAATGCGAACTCTTTTACTTAATTCAAATTTGAGTTGGATTCTTTTTTATAAGTTTACTTATGTGTTGAAATTTCTATGTGAATCATCAAGTGAAGTATTGGTTTTTTTGTAAGAAAATAGCCTTATTTGTATTTATTCAATTAATTTTTTAATGAAACACCTTAATAGTCTGAACCATTTGATTAATAACATCCAAAGAATGTTATTGGTTTCTAAGTTTGTATCTAAAGGATGGTTTTCCAAGGAGTATGTCCCGTATTTGTCTATCATTATATCATTTATTATTTTATTCAATTATTTTTCCAATACAATGAGAATACACTTTTATACATGATAGAGAATACATTTCACGCATTGTTTAAGGAGAAGAATACAAATCAAACTAAAAATGTAAAGAGTTTAGATCCTGGGCATTGAAGATTCAATGTCAAAGCATCTAAAGCTCTCTGGTTGATTCATCCGAGTTCTTGCATGTTCATCATATGCATATGCGTAGGATGATGATTCACCAAGTAGGTGCTCTGTCTCTTCATCATCATTTTGGACCCTTTTGTCGAGTTTCATCAAACCGGCAAGTTGTTCAGCAACTTCCTTCATGGTTGGCCTTTCGACGCCATTCGCATTCAAACACGCCTTGGCCAGCTCTGCTACTTCTTCTACCTCTTCCTCTTCCGCTTCGTTTTTAACATCAAACCCCAAAATTAAGAACAAGTCCTTACACCCAACCACAGACATGAAATACTGAATGATGTTTCTTTTCTCCCCTGTTCTCTCCGTCGAGGTAGGCTTCTCTCCCGTCAACAGCTCCACCAGCACGACTCCAAAGCTGTATACATCGCTCTTTTCAGTTAAATCACCTGTCATCAGATACTCCGGGTCAAGATATCCCGGAGTTCCTTGTATATGTGTCCCAATTGTAGTCTGTCCGGGTGATACTAATACCGAAGCCCCGAAATCAGCTACTTTTGCAACATGTTTGTCGTCTAGGAGTATGTTGGCGGACTTGACATCTCTGTGAATGACCGGTGGGTCTGCCAGAGAATGCATATAGTCAAGCGCTAAAGCGGCTTCAGCAACGACTCTCAACCGGTTCTTCCAGGATCGTAAAAGGCTAGACCTCTTGTCATGGATGTGATGGAAGAGGTCACCATTCTTGACAAACTCGTAAACCAGTAATGGCACTTTGGTCTCCAAGCACAGCCCCAAGAGTTTCACAACGTTCTTGTGATTCATTTGTGAGACTGTCGTGATCTCATGGTGGAAATCCTTGCTTACCTCGATCTTGTTCTCGTCTTTAGGCCTTTTCACCGCGATTTGGAGGTCACCCTCCAGAACCCCTTTGTAGACAAACCCGAAACCACCCTCACCGAGTAATTTCGCAGTGTCGAAATTGTTGGTTGCCTTGTCTAGCTCTGCTTTGGTGAAGAACCTAACCCTTTGGTGCTTGAGCATCATGCCTCCATTTTTTATGAAGTTCCTTTCTTTCTTTTTTCTCTTGCATATGATGAAGATGAGAAGGGCAATGAAGGCAAGGATACCGATTGCGCCAACAACTACACGAAATCAGAAGGATTTAAAATAATAATAATAATATAGAATAGAAGCAAGGACATGTAGAGTTTGGAGGAAGACGTACCCATGAAGATCTTGATGGAGCGTTGTAGTTGGCAAGATTCTTTACCATTTCCATGATAGCCAAATGGGCAAGTGCATGTGTAATTACCGTTGGTATTGTGGCAAGTACCATGGCATTTGTAGTTGTCTGGTTCCTTGCACTCATCAATGTCTGTTGAATTGGAATGGTAGATAATAATCAGTATTGTGCAGATCGATCACACAGACATAGATATATAGAAGGATGCATGAATAATAATTACGTACCTTGACATCCTTGTGGGTGATAGGGGTTGCCAACATAGTTAGGCAAGCATTTGCACTGATATCCATGATCATTGTCTGAACGGGAACAATTAGTGTTGTGACCACAAGCACAATCCTTGTACTGAGGGACCACCCAATCAAGGGTGACAGGGGTAATGAGCTCGAGAGGAGTCTCGCGGGAGAGATCAAAGACTGATAGATCCAAGAAGTCCCTATCGGCCAGGAAAGCATAGCTGCAAGGAGTGGAGTTGGAGTATGTAGTATGGTTTAATATGGAGTCGAGGACGATGACGAAAGTATCAACAGTAGTAGGGAGAGGGGTCTCACAGCAGCCAATGCCGGAACAACGACTCTCATTTGTGAAATTCTGAGGCTGGTTGCAATAGGAGATGCATCCGCTTATAAAGGGGGTATCATAGTCAATTATGTATGCACTCGTGTCACATCCAACCGCTGTGAAAATGTTTCGGGAGCCCGAGAAAGCAAATGGGGTGTTGTTTAGAGTTATGTTCACACCGGTATCATACTTGGATCCATCATTGCAATGATATGCAACCGGTATGGTTGCTTTTAGGGAGCTGTTAGAAGCCCAGATGTTGAGAACATGTGTATCATTTAGGAAGAGGGTGTCGCCGATGCATTTTAACAGAAAATCTGAATTCTTGGCGCATTTGTGGTCATAAATTCCGAAAGGGTATGGCACGCTAACATTCCCACAACGATCAGAGCACCTAGGTAAGGCAATCACTTCTTCTGCTGATGTTATGCTAGTAATCATGGACATTAATAGTATCACCAACTTGACCTCCATTCCTATCCTTTTCTATTTATTGTCTTTCTGCTCTGTCATACATAACATTGGATAGAAAATAATCAAAAATAGAAATACTAGACCACAAAAAAACATATTAGTATGAAATAATAACACATCCAATTTTAATTAAATGGTGTTTATTTATAACCTATTCTACGCCACAAAACACCTACTCCAAAGTCTACCCAACTAACCTACCCCAAACTCAAATCCACCGACGAGACGTTGTCGGCTCGAACCCTTGCCATATATAGGCTAGAGATGAGTACACCAGGACCAGTACTACTCCAAGTGTAGCTTTCAACAAATGACGAATTAGTTATGGGTCTGCTATATTTTGGGTTAGATATCTATGAGTTCTGCCCAACAATTAAAAAAAACCTAATTATTAGTCATGCTACCATATTATTTTTCTTTCCTTTTTCTTCGTATTTTTCAAATTTAAGCTTATATATAAAGTTATTATACTCAATAATATAATTGATCAAATATTAAGAAAGCGTTGTAAGGCCATTGTACCTTCAACTGTTGTGCTAGAGATTAGCTTGTTCATTGAACAAGACGACTCGCAGGGTTGTTAAGCCTTCAAATGGTGGGATTGAGTTTAGTTATTATTTACCATACGAGCTCAATACCACTACTGCAGGTAAGAAGGTAGGTGACACATGCCAAATGCATGTGTCGTGAAGAGAAGGGTACACCTGACGAGCATTACATGCTCTTGTAGGTGAACAAACACCCGATGCATGCATTAACCATACGCCGGCTAGGAAATCGTCAGCGGTCAACAACTTCTCGTCAAGGTCAATGAATCAAAAATGCTGACAGACGATAGTCCATGCGTCAGCTACACTAGTCTATGGTCGACATGTCTTTCTTGACCAACACATTCAATTCCATGTGTCAACAATTTCGTAATACCTAAATGATGGAGGGTATGTCATGCGTTGGCTAGGAATGGGAAATGGTCATATTGTTGATCACCAACGATCATTTTGTTTAAGTTTGGGTAGAGCCGACGCATGTACGGTGTAATACGTCGAATATGGGTGGACAGAAAATATATAAAAAGAGAGGTTTTGTAGTAACATGTTCATAAATGTAAGAAGAAGAGAGTGAGTGAGAAAGTGTTTTGCTGAGTTGAATTTGAAAGGATTTCCCCCGATTTGTTGATTTGGAGGTTCAACATCGATGGTCTAAAGTATCACTGAACACTAAGTGTCAAAGAATGTTTTTCATCTATAGTTATAGTAGGTTGATAATATATTTTATTAAAATAATTGGACTGAATAAGGTTAAGGCCTTTAGTGGTAATGCATATGTACAATATGCGGCAGGACTTGACCAACGTATTCACACCGTGCATTGGGATTTAGCACTATCACCTACGCATTTTGCCTAAATGTTTGGTTTACCCTAATCGTAACCCTAACTCTTACCCTAAACCTAAATCTAATCTCTACCCTAGTCATATTTTTCTTTCATCTATATATGGATCGAAGGTGGATGATTTCTCTCGATAGAACCTCGAAACTTTATTTGTTTGCTCCAGTGTATTCACCTGATAATCATTAGACCATATGTTGGGAAGTGGGTGGTGGATATTGTTGCTGAGTTCCCAAGATGCGGATTGACCGAGAGAAGTTGTGGTATATGCTCAAATAAGGGTTATACAGACACTGACGAAGAGCAAGAGACGAGACGCCACTGTGAGTGAATTTAGTACCAAGTTTGCGAGACCTTCACAATAGCGAGGTGGTGCTCACACATCTAGTTCTGCGTTACTAAGGAACGCCTAGCAGTTGAGTTCGATCAGAGGGTCGAGAAGAGGACACGACAGATAGAAGAGGAGCTCCACGCACGTACTGGCGACTTCGACGCATACACTGTCAATTTCAGAGATGACTCAAATTGGACATGGAGGCTAGAAATGTTGACGACTGTAGGAAAAACAAAGAGAAAGGGAGGAACAGATGCGCCGGGAGTTGCTTATAGAGATGATGAAGAAGTTATTAGTCGAGCTTACTTATTTTATAGGTTTTACAACATACTGGATCAATTTAAATTTCAGTAATTAGAATGAAACTTATATTATATTTGAATTGATCTTAATTTTTATGGGTTCCAGTTTGTTTGCGGGGTAAAGGAATTTTGACGTTGTCTTTACAATTTACAGGTTAATTGGGTGATCGAACAAAATTCGAACATTGTCTTTTTCAAAATTCTGCGCAGGTATACCCGACGCATAGAACAATGTATGCCGGCTATATTGGCCACCTAATCGACATATATATGTAAGGTAGTATGCGTTGTCAGGTAAAGTGTGAGACGACGCATTTATGTATATGGGCTCACACTTCATATGGCTAACGCGTGATGGCTTACATCTATCCATAGGGTTGGTGGACAATATGAGTCGATACACATGAATGTGTTGGCTCTACCCTCACCTGGCCGCCGCATGCAACCTTGCCTCTTCGTCAGCTAGGTAAATCCTACATCCATGCATAGTCTTTGTTCAACGAGTGTACCCTGTATAAACCACAAGTGTCCGGATGCAATTGTTCGTCGAGTGTGAAGACCCGACGCATGCTATAAATATGTCGAGTAGGTTTGATATTCTAATGATGTGCTAAGCTTAAATTCGATTCGAACTCCATTATAATAAATTGAAGTAAATATTTAACAAATCAAGTTATTTATAACCCTAATTTCGTTAATGATTGTGTTAGCTTAATTGCTAGTACTAGAAATGATAATCTTATATTAGAAAACCATTAAGGATAAGAAAAACTATAGTTCTGAATAAAATAAACTAGTATTATGAAATAAACTATTTAATAAAAAATAACTTTAATGTTACTCTAAATTGACTGAGGTATGGAGCAACTAGAATGTATACATATTTTCACTTAACTAGTTTTACCGCTTCTTTCTTCACCATTTCCCTAATAATCACAATCTAATTTGCAGTTGTAATTGTAAGGACCTCTCCCGGTCAATTTTAAGAAACGCGGAAAATGTTTGAAATTTTCGCGCGTTGACCAGAGTTTGACCCGAGGGTCGCCGTTGACCAATTTTGACCCATTTTGGTCCAATTTCATA
>JAYMTP010007793.1:0-10657 GCA_036897365.1 Geranium brycei | reverse complement strand
CGGCGAGGCGCGCCCCGCCCCCCGGCGACGGCGACTACGGCGACGCGGCGTGCGAGCAATGCGGGTCCGGCGAGAGGCACGACGAGCTCCTCCTCTGCGACGGGTGCGATCTGGGGTTCCACATGGGCTGCCTCCGCCCGATCGTCGCCAGGGTCCCCATCGGCCCCTGGCTCTGCCCTGCCTGCTCCGCCCAAAGCCAGCCAAGAGTAAGAAGATGTAGGGGAAAAAAATTCTGATTTTTTTTTGTTGTGTTTTTTTGGATTTGTGGGTTTTTTGAGGAATGTGACAATGTGATTGATTGTGGGTTTTGTTTGGTTAGGCTTGTCCCAGAGGAAGATTATCGATTTCTTTGGGATTGACAAGTCTGGGAAGGCTGTAGGGAAATGTGAATCTCCTCAGTCAGGTGAATTGTTTTTGTTGTTTTTGTTGTGGGTTTTGATCATTTCTGTTGAATTTGTTTCAGGTTTGGATTGGGCAATTTGATTGCACGATCTTTTTCTCACACACATTGTAGTTGCTGAAACTGTTAGTGTTTTCAAAGAGTGAGATTTTTAGTATGAATGTGCCGAATATTGTATCCAGGTTATTAGCTCGTGTTATTATCTATTGGTCGGGTGTGGAACAATGCCCTAAAGGTCACAATGTAGGGTATTGTAATTGTCGTGTATGAACTTGAATTGAAGAGGATTTTGCTTCAGTAGCTTGGTTATTGGGACGGGATTGACAAGTCTGGTAAAGCTGTGGGGAAATGTGAATCTCCTCATTCAGGTGAATTGTTTGTTGTTGTGGGTTTTGTGTGTTTTGATCATTTCTGTTCAATTCGTTTCAGGTTTGGATCAGAAATTTGATTGGAAAGTTGAGTTTCTGGTATAGATGATGTTGGAACATAGAATTGGTTCTATAATCTGTTAATCTTTTCTCACACACATTGTAGTTGTCGAAACTGGTAATGTTTTCAAAGAGCGAGATTTTTACTATTGGGTCGGATGCGGAACATGCCCTAAAGGACACAATGTAGAGTGTTATAATTGCCGTGTATGAACTTGAATTGAAGAGGGTTTCGTTTTAGTAGCTTGGTTATGACCTATAGGGTCGGGTGCAGAACATGTCCTACATGTCACAATATGGAGCATAATCGGCAAGAGTGTTTTTTTTTGTTGGCTTGTGTTATTGGCTGTATGGCCGAAGCTGAACATATCCTAAAGATCACAATGTAGAGTATAAAAGAGGTTTTCTTGTCCTGGTTAGATATCTATTGGACGTGAATGTTTCATTAGCCGACATTCAGATTGGAAGATCATGAAATGTACTGTTGTGAATACTATTTATGTCGTAACTGACCTTCTCCGATGTCGGACTAAAAAGGTTCATGTATGTTTAATTGTTTATATGTGCAATTTCAGGCCAAAGTGGGCTTTGTGCTCATATCACATTATTGAGGCACGTGTTACTACTGCCACCACATTCTACAGCTATTGGTATAACATGTTTTCGTGTTCATAGGATACCCTATGCAAAATAAAGAGATGGGGGTGTTTAGTACCTTGTCGGTTCTTTCGTGTCAAACTTAAATTTTAGAATATGTTAATAGCGTTGGCTCTAGATTGAATAAGGGCATATTAATAAAAACCAAGTTTGAATTAGTATATAATGGTAGGTGTTGATTTCTTGTATATTTTGTCCCCCATTCATAATTTGCTCTATCCCCTTCCTATTCTAATCTGTAACACATTAATAACTATAATATGATTTCCCCTTTCGCCCAATTATCCATTCATTTGTTTCTAATCACGAGCATGCGCTGTGGATTTCATATATATTCATTGTAAGAAGATTTAAAACTCTACCGCCATTTATGTAAATCTTTTGAGAGGAGAGTCTCCCTGGCATGAGAACCTCTTGCATGCTATTATCTTTGTTTCCTTGCATACAATCTATCGAACTATATGGGATATAAAATCTTAAAGTTTGGCGAACATACCTAGGCGGGAGATTTAGTAATATAGGAAGGGTTAAGTTTTTCTTGTAACGGATCATATTAACTCATATTATGTACCTCAAAATATAACTTTCCTTTTTTCTTATTGCCACCGACCTCATTAATGACGGTTACACATTTGTTTCTCATATTCCAACGACTTGCTGTATGCGCTTCTTTGGTAATTTCTTGTTTTTGTATAATTACTACAATCACCATCTTTTTAATGCATATAATGTAATTTATTGGCACTCCAAATTAGTCACCAGCTAACCAGCATCAAAGATATCGCACGTGATTTCTGTTATCACTCGCAAATCAACTTAATCCCAAACATAACATAAAGTAATTATTCATATCATATTCTTGCTTCTTACATTATTTTTTTCGTGTTTTGTGCTAACATCTAGATTCTAGGAAGCGTCGCAAGCGTTCCAGACCGTTAGTTTTGCAAAAGAAGCGAAGAAGACTATTGCCATTTGTGCCAACTGAAGATCCGGCCCAAAGGCTGAAGCAAATGGGCTCCCTCGCGACTGCTTTAACCGCATTGAAAATGGAATTCACTGACGATCTCTTATACTTGCCTGGCATGGCCCCTAAATCTGGTAATCAGGCCAAGTTTGAAAATGGCGGCATGCAGGTTTATTCTCTTCTGATTCTATTATCCTAATTTTTTTCCGTGTCGATACGAGGAGCTGGTATTGCCATTAGCACGAGCTAATTGTTGGATATGATTTTCTGTTAGGTTCTTTCAAAGGAAGATACTGAAACCCTAGAACACTGCAGAGCTATGTATAAGAAAGGGGAGTGCCCTCCATTAATGGTGGTTTTTGATTCATGTGAAGGGTAATTTTCTTAAGAGAAAATTGCAAAAAAGTGCCCTATTAATAGCAGAAAGGTGTTGTGCTGTTTGCATTTTTTCTGGCAAAGTGTGTATAATTTTATAAAAATGACAAATTTGTCCCTGAAATTAAGAATTAAGACTCTTATAACATAATTTTAACTTAAAAATAGTTTAAATACGAAATTAAATTACAAAATTTGATCATACAAAATTTAGTTAAAAGATACAAACAGAAAAACTTTTAAAATATTTATTTTTAAAAAAAAATAATTTTTAGTTTCAGTGGTAATTTTGTCATTTTTATAAAAAATATACATTTTGCAAAAAAAATGCATACAACACAGCACCTTTTTACCATTAACAAATAACACACCCTTTTGCAGAAGTGTCATATTATAGGGCACATTTTTATTTTGCAATTTTCCCTTTTCTTAAACATGTTTGTGTTTGTTGTATTCTATAATACATGCGAATTTAGGCTGTTTTGATTTTGTGATGCAGTTTTACAGTAGAGGCTGATGGGCAGATAAAGGATATGACCCTTATTTCAGAATACACTGGTGACGTGGATTACATAAAGAACCGGGAAAATGATGATTGTGATAGTATGATGACCCTTCTCTTAGCAACGGACCCGTGTAAGAGCCTCGTGATTTGTCCTGACAAACGTGGAAACATTGCTCGCTTTATCAATGGGATCAACAATCATACTCCGTAAGTTTGCGTAGTCCGTTCTTAGTTCTTACCCTATAATATCGTAGCGACTGACCTCTGTAAGGAAAAGAATTGTTGTTGAATTACCAACAATATCATTTGTTCCGAAAGTAAAGCAATAACTTCACTTTTCCTTATCCAATTAATAAGACTAACTTTTTAATTGTGTATCAAGTTCTGGTATATATGATCCAATTTTACATGGTATCTAAGCAAGTCAAATGGGGTTTGTGTTTATGAGCCTCCCAATGCCTCCTCCTTGTGGTCACTAGGAGTGAGTACACTGGACCTAGCCTCTGATACCAATTGTTGGGGAGAATTTTAGCCTTTACTAAGGATGAGCACCCTATATACACATTAGATCCTACTCTTGACCCGAAAGACTAGTTTAGTGGGTCTTAAGTCTAATGTGTGTATAAACTCTCTTGTCACCTCATATACTTCCAATGTGGAACTTTGGCTCAAATGTGGAATTCTAACAAGAAGTCTACTCCTGTTATGATCCATGTGTAGATAGACATTCCTACTTGTGAGTAGGAGTGTTGAAGTAAAGACCCATGCGTAGAAGGGCGAGAGTAAAAAAGCCCACGCGCATAAACATGAGGGGGGAGAGATTAAAACCCACATGGAGAAAAATTGAAAAAGAAGAGAGTTTCACCAACTAAATAAGGTTGACCTTTTAATTGTGAAGCCCGGCCCTATGACTCAATTTTACATACTTTGAGACGAATGAAGTAAAAGGCAACACAAACTATCCAATGTAATTGTAGGCTCAAACCAAACTAAGGATATCAAATTCGAAGTTATTTTGTTAATATTTTCCTTTTATTAGCTGATTCATAAATACGTTCTTGAAGATCCATTTGTCCATCTTTTTTTCCAGGGAGGGTAGGAAGAAGCAGAACTGCAAGTGTGTGAGATACAACGTCAATGGAGAATGCCGGGTTTTGCTGGTTGCTACTCGTGATATTGGCAAGGGGGAACGACTCTACTATGACTATAACGGTTATGAGCACGAGTACCCTACTCATCATTTTATTTAAGTTATTATCTGAGAACATTCTTCTCTACCAGTCCTACACAGTCGGGATGTAACTTTTGGATCCTGACATATTATTTTCTCTTTAGCATTTTCTTCTTCAGAGCCGACTCTGGCATTATAGAGTCCAAAAGTTTTTTCGTTTAATTTACATCCATGGGGCCATATACTGTAATTTATGACATAGAACTGGCCTGTCCAAGAAGGTTTTTTCCGAGGAGTTCTACATAGGAACAGGTCTAGGATGTCTTAGATAAACAAAGATTGGAGAAACAACTTCTTGCAAGTTGTAATACAGTTCTCTCAATGAAAGAATTCATTTTTATCCCGTCATTGTTATTTTCTCGGGTGGATGATTTGAATCTCGTGATGAGATCATTTTTCGTTTTCATATTGAATTTAAAGATTTTCGGAGACATTAGCTTGTTTTTCTGATTGCATGACTGCAGATTTTCTTGATGCCTTTCTTGGGGAATTCTTTGTTTTGTTGCTTCAGTTCATAGGAAATATCTCCGCAATGGCTTCATTTTGTTATGCACTTCATTTTGTTATGCAGGTTTATGAATCAGTTAGCAGAAAACCATGCTCAAATCAAAATGTTATTATTACCATGTTTTTTTCTTTCTTTTTACTGGTGTAGGACTAAATGCAAATAGATCGCTTTGTGATGTATATATAATAGGGCTAAATGCAATTAACTACCCTTTCAAATTGACCGCAAATAAAAAACTATCCATGTGGACAAGGATTAATCAAGAATTAATAGAGAATCAATCAAGGATTAGTTGGAGATTAATCATGAACTAATCGGACTAGTTTGAGAATTTTAACACATTGGTTTAGAGTATTCGGTACATTATCACTATTTGGCGGAGGAAATGTCTTCTCGGTCAGTCGCTTATGTTCGCTCAATATTCTTAAGAGAGTATTACGAGTAGATAGTGTGTAGACATTTTTTCAATGGTTGGAGGGTATATTTCAGAGTAGGCATGGAGGGAATATGATTGTATATCTGGCTAGCATTGACACTCGATCATGCATATATCGATCAATCCATTTAGGATTTTGATATGGTTTGTTTGAGTATACATTTTTAGATACTTTGAATAGTATTCGGTTAGTTATCGTTGTATGATGGAAGAAGTTCCTTCTCGCTCAGCCGTTTTATTTGCTAAATATTCTCACCTGAGAGAGTATTACAAGTGAAAAGTGTGTAGTCCATTTTTTAACGGTTAGAGGGTATATTAGAGTCAAGGTTGTAGATGTCGCACGACGCTATGATGGCGGACAGGGGCCTCCGGGGCCATGGCGGATTTTCATTTTTGTATTTTTTAATATAAATTAATTTAGGGATAATGACACTTTGTTACATCTAAGTATATCGAAATGACACTTTCATACCCTAACTACTTTTCTCTCTTTTTTAGTACCTTGACAATTTTTTTGTGACAATCTACCTCTAAAATGTCTAAAATACCTAAACTACCATTAGTTTAAGAAACCATAAATTGAATTGGTTCAATTTTGTTTATCTCTTGTTCAATTTGGTTTATATTTAAAATGCAATTACGATCATGTCCCCAAATCTAAAATTAAATTTGAACCATTTCAAGTCTGGTTTGATAAATCAAATTGGACCAATTCTTTTATGATTTGTTAAACCATAGGTATTTTAGTCATTTTAGCATAGGTTGTCACAGAAAAATTATCAGGTTACTAAAAATGAGAGAAAAGTAGTTAGGTGTGACAAAGTGTCATTTCGTTATAGTTAGGTATGAAAGTGTCATTATCCCATTAATTTATATATGTAATAAAAATACATATTATGCTACAAGTTATAATATTGTCAACTTTTTTATAAAAAGAATAATTAATTTTAACAGAACCACCTCAAATTAGTTTCAGATCAGTACAAAACCGGGTCAAAGTGGCCAGAATGTCACGGCGCCTTGACGTGGCGTCTACGCGGTTTTCAAAGCCATGAACCAGTATTCAATATTTTTCACTATATGGTGGAAAAAGTGTCTTGTCACACAATCACTTGTATTCACTCGATATTCTTAAGTATGATTTTCTGCTAAATGATTCATGAACCAGTTCGCTTAGTTATATAAGTTTAGATGTTTGAAGCAATATTCGGTACATTATTATTGTATGGCAGAAGAAATGTCTTCTTGCTCATTTGTTTATATTTGCTTGATATTATGAAGCAAGAAAGTATTATGTGTAAAATCGTGTTTTCCATTTCTTCAGCATTAAGTCCATACTTTAGTAGGAGCACACCATAAGAAAACTCATATACACATTAACATATTAAAGCCTACGTATAATTTAAAAGACTGATATATTAGGTATTGAGTCCAACGTGTATATAAACTTTTCTTATACCCTGTAATCTTTCAATGAGTGACATAGACTCATGTAAACAAAAGAGCATGCATATATCCCACATTATGGGTAGGATTTTGATATAGATCGTGAACTATATATGTTTGATGTTTGGAATAGCGATCGACACGCTACCATTATCTACCAGAAGGAGTGATTTTTCACTCGATATTTTCTATTCGATTGATATTTTTCTATCAGATACTTTTAATCTGCCTTTTCATCCAACCATGCCCCAAGCGAAAGACCCACCAAAATTCGAACAACAATCATTATTAGGTAGTGCTCGTATGAACTGATCGAACTAGGATTCTTCACAGTTCGGTTTTGAACCGAACTAACTAATAAAAAACTAGTCGTTTCGAGTTTTTTAAAATAAAAATTGAAACTCAATCGATAGAATTTGGTCTGGTTCAATTTTCTATGAACCAAATTTCATGAAGTTCTCACATTTGAGGGTGTTGTGATTTATTATTTGACTTAATAATTTTTGTTTATGTTTTTAACCGATTTCATGAAATTCTCACATTTTGGGCCGTTCTTGACTTAGTTTTGTTGACCCAATAATTTTAGGTCAAATTAATAAATATTGATGACCTAAAATGTGCCACGTGCCCAAATCAATCGATTTTCAATTCAGTTAGTTTTTTATCAATTATAATTTTATAAGTCGAGACCAAACAGCTAAAATTTCGATTCAGTTCAATTTTAAACCGAACCAGTTTAGTTCTTTTTAGTTCGATTCGGTTTGCTTGGTTCGATTACTTTTGTACATCCCTAGATCAAACTTAATGATATTCACTCCATATTGCTCTATCTAGTTTGAATTTTGATTAAAAAAAGAAGATAATCTCTAACGAAATTATGACAAATTGATTAAAAATATATGGGCCTAGATGGGCTGGCAAACCAAGCCCGGCCCATTTGATTTACGCCATCCACAAGCGATGCCCATTTCTCTTTCTTCTCCAAATTAGGGTTTAACAAAACCTGCGACCCCAAATCTCTCATCGTCTGTGCTCTGTTGCGAAAATGAGGAAGCTTAATCGACCCACCGGTCACAGAATGTCCATGCTCAGGTTCAAATTTCAGTCCTTATGTGTTTTTGTGCGAATCTGGTATTGGGTTTTTGGTAATCTTGATGAATCGAAGTGCAGGACAATGGTGTCGCAGCTGGTTAAGCACGAACGCATCGAAACCACTGTTGCTAAGGTACTTAGCTTTTCAGGGTTGTGATATTTGATCCAATCCCAGTCGAAAGTTACTGCCTTTAACTGAAATTTTAGATTTTTTAGTTTATGGAACTATAGTTTTGCTTATGATTGGAGAAAAAAGTTTGATGTTTTCAATTTGGGTTTTTGAATGCTTTCACTGTCTCATTTTCAGGCTAAAGAGATAAGGAGGCTTGCTGATAATATGGTGCAGCTTGGAAAAGATGTATGTTGGCCTTTTGATTTCGATAGCATTTTGTGTGCGTGTTCCTCGGTGTTAGAATGGATTGGTAGCTGTTCTAGATTGCTATGTGTTTTGTTGCATTTAGATTCCTTGAATGATGACAAATTTTCTAGTTGTAATTTGAATATTCATGTCTATGGTTCTGGACTGTGTGTTATTGTCGCCTTCATTAATTCCCAGGTTATACTGTCCTCTCATAGAGCTGCTTATACAGGGAAATTGAGTTATCGTGTGTTGTATTTTATGTGACAGTCCTATGTGTTACTCGTGTAATGGTTTTGGCTAGCTAGAGGAAAGAATCATCAAGGGTTTGTAGAGCTTGAAATATGAAGGCCGTTTAGATTGATTCTCCGAGTGATTAGAAATTCTAGGATCTACCTTTCATTTTGTTTATCATGGGTTTCCTTATGTTTTTCTCATTTACTGAAATTGTCCTCTCACTGCAAGTAACTTAAGTAGTTTGTCGTATGTGGGATCTATTGGTCTACATCATCACATATCTTTTAGGCTTTAATCCGAAGATGAATTGACGAATCTTTGTAAAGTTGAGTTGATGTTATTAGGCTCTCTCATCCAAGGTTAGTGACGCTTGAAGTCAACATTGAGGAATGTGCCTTGACAAATTAGGGCAAGATATTGTGCCCAAACTTGAAACAATCATATATTATAGAGATAGCCCAATTACCGAAGGTTATGTAGTCAGAGAAGCGTTATCATGAATCATGTATAAAGATCCCGATCAATTGTTCATTGGAATTGTTACATTAATCAATATATATTTTCTTTTGAGAGTGAAAAATGTAGATAACTTCTTAAATTCATAGCTCTTTGAAAATTATAGAAGGGAAATTCATTGTTATAGAGGATCAAATACTTACCACGTAATAAATGTTTGGATCTTCTTCTACCTGCCCGGAAACAAGAACTTTCTTTCTTCCATGCCCTTTACCTTAAGACAAAGATAGAATGTTTCACTTGCCCTACCACTTTCATACTCCCTCCCTCTGTCCGACGATGAGTGTCCCATTTACATTTTTAGTAAGTATTAAGGATTAGTGGAGTTTTGTCTTGATTTTCCTACATCTCTTATATCATACTAATTGTGCTAACCCATTATGAGGTTGCAACTAACTAATGCGAAGATTACTATCGATATTTCTTGCATATGTAACTTCCTAAGAAGAAAAGTCGTAATTCATTTTGAGATGTTAAAATTAGGGAAGTAGGCCACTCATTTGGGACGAAGGGTACTCATGAGAAAACATAAAACAAATATTTAACAGTTCTTTAACCCTTAATAAAGCAAGGGTTGGATGCTCAGAGATGTAATTTCTATTCTCTGTCTTTAGTTTTACTTTATTACGTATTGCAATTGTTTCAGGGTTCTCTTTGTGCTGCAAGACGCGCTGCTGCATTCGTCCGAGGGGACGATGTCATTCACAAGCTATTTACAGAATTGGCTTACCGATACAAGTAAGCTTTTTTTATACCTTAAAATTTTTATTACCATCTCATCTCGCTAAAGTGGATGTAAAGGATAACATTTCCCTAGCGTTTTCAACTTGTTAGTTCCATTTATTGACATTGATACTATGTATTACAGAGACAGAGCCGGTGGCTACACGAGAATGCTTAGGACCCGTATTAGAATGGGCGATGCTGCACCAATGGCATATATTGAGTAAGTCTTATATTCTAGTCTGTGTTTCTATTTAAATATAGTCAAGGGAAAATTGCATAAAATGCGTGGTGTACTATTCACTTATTGCAAATCCTACCCATCTTTTTTTTCCATTGCAATTCCTAGCCTTCCACTTGTATTGTGCTGCACTTTCTATCTATTTGTTTCAAAATGATGATTTTTTCCTTCAAATTTAGAATTTTAAAAGATAGATATGAATTATTTTATCAAGATTTAATTTTTTAAAAGTTAAATAATAAATTTTTAAGAGAAAATTGTTAATTATTTTTTCAAAAATTAAAAAATACATATTATTTCAAGGGCAAAATCTTTGTTTTCAAACAAAATGCACTTCTATGTGTCACGTTTATTGGCAATTCAAACTACCATTCTTTCCTGAGATGGACTTGAACTAATCGTACATATATTTGTTCGAACAGGTTCATTGACCGACAAAACGAGCTTAGACAAGCAAAGCCACCAACTCCACAACCTCCTCAGAGACCTGCCGTGGATCCATGGACAAGATCCCGACTCACCAGGCAGTACGCACCCCCC
>JAYMTP010007792.1:0-10657 GCA_036897365.1 Geranium brycei | reverse complement strand
TTTTATTTATTCCAACAATGATAAAACATTACAATATAGATGACTTATTACATTGGGCTAGGGCACAGCTCTAACACTCACTTCTAGGAAGATCGTTGCTGACGATTCAATTGTCCGCTGGAGGCGAATTCAATTGTGGCGCCTCGTCTTCTGCTGACGAAGTTGAGCCTGAAGAGTTCGAGGCAGAGCGTGATGTTTCTGATGCCTCTTCGTTCAACGCAAATATTAGAGAATTGAATGGCATAGTCACGCCCTCATCCTCTCTCTCTCTCCAATTATGTGACTTTGGAGCCCTTCTTGGATTCTAAATTGGGCCTGAACCTCCATGGGCCCAATTTGGATGGGGCTCTCTTGGCCAAAGATTCTGTTACCTCTTCCGAGGATCTGAACATGCCGCTTATGGCACTTTTCGGCAAGATCAAAGCCAAGAAAGGAAGTCGCAGACGCTGGAATCAAGTCCCATCGGTGTACCGTCCTAGTCGCTACCGTAAAAGGCTTCCCAGCTCTCGCATTGCGGAACCTCCTTCGGCCTTCACCGAGCCAGGTGTAGCCTCCTCTCAGCCGTGCTCGTCTAAAGTGTCTAAATTCCCAACTCAGAGCAATCCTCGAAACAGTGTCATTCAAGTCTGGGCGTTTTGCAAACGTATGGGGTTTACAAGCCCTGTGACTGATTCTGAAATGATCAATTCTTTTGAAGCTAACGAGTCAGTGCAAAATGTTGAGATCTCCGGGTTTTTATTGCTCTTTTCTTTACGTCTTTCTATTTCTTGTCTCATCTGTTTAATTCTTCTAATTGTTTGTTCCTTCCTTTGTTGATGTATTTGGTTGACTCTTATTTCCCTATTGAAAGTTTTTGCTGGTTTCATCAATAAAATTTCACCCTTTTGCTGATAAAAAAAAAGACTATAACTCTAATTTATATAGACATAATTTGTAGTTGTGGCTGGTCAAACTCCTTTTATGTGTGAACATAGACGGCAAAACCATGTATAATTTGACATACTTATGTCCATTCATCGATCGGAATATTGTGTTGACGTTAATTCGCAAATTTTGGTCTCTGAAAACGGATGGTTAAGGAAAAGTTTAGGTAGGTAATATGCGGCTGATGATATCAGCAAAGCTTATAAATGAATGGATGCATGGGAAGTGGAACTCATTAAACACCAATTAAATGAAGATGAATTTGGATTTGGAGATTCAACTTGTATCCAAAAAACTGATAACCCCATCTTCATCTCCTTGTCTAAACCACCCCAATGTGAAACTATCTTCACTGGATCAACTTTCTTCCCCTGTACACTTCTCAATCATCTTTTACTATGACAACTTCCCCAAAGTACAAGGTCTGCAGATGCTCGAGAAATCCTTGGGCGACACCTTATCGGTGTTTTACCCTCTGGCAGGCACATACATGCCAGAGAGCTTCTCAATCGAGTGCAACGACCGAGGTGTCGAGTTTTGGGAGGCTCGAGTTAGTGGCTATCTGAAAACTCTGCTGCTTGAGCAGGCAGTTGGTGTCTGGATTTGTCCCGCCTCCTCCTCTCCACCACTCTCCCTTACTGTCCGTTCAGGCGAGCTTGTTCGAGTGCGGTGGAGTAGCAATTGGCCTCACAGTTTCTCACATAGTGGGTGACATGCACAGCCTCACCTCCTTTTGCAATGCATGGGGTGCTGCGTGCAAATCATCAGCTAATAATACAAGTCAGCTTGTTCCTCCTCCGAGCTTGACTTCAACATGGCTTCCATGTTTCCTTCGAGCCTGGACATTGTGACAACAAGGTTTGTGTTCCAAGAGAAAGCTTTGTCAAGACTTAAGAAGAATAGGGGTTCTAGGGTGCAGGTGGCTACGGCTTTGATATGGAGGGTTCTGATAGAGATAGATGCAGCTAGGCATGGGCGGTTGAGATCGTCCATGGTATCCCATGTCTTCAACGCAAGGAGAAAGCCCTCCAATATCCCAATCCCAATCCCGGACAAGTCCTTTGGCAACTTGTGGTGGACGATTCTTGCTCGCTTCACCCCAAACAGTAATGATAATGGACAACAAGTGGTGGAGTTGAGGGAGTTGGTGGGTGTGGTGAAGGATGCACTCGAATCCGGCAGATCAAGTGTTCAAGTTTGTGGGGATTATGAGCAAGTGTTCAAGGTGGCTAGAAAGGCTTGGGGAGAGGTGAGGGATAGCACGAATGTTGGGGACGTAGATTGGGCGTGTGACTTTTTGAGTTGGTGTAGAATGGGACATTACGAGGTAGACTTTGGTTGGGGGAAACCCAGATGGGTTAGCAGCCACCACATTCCTTTCCACGGATTAGTCATATTTCTCGACTCAAGAGACGGGGATGGTATTGAGGCGTGGCTCAGCTTGCGCCAAGACAAGATGCTTCTCTTTCACCATCATCCCGACATCTTGGCCTTCGCCACCTAACCTATCATCATCCAATGCCGACTTCAATTTTTATACCATATATAAATTGGTGCGACTGTCTTGTCTTTCTGCAATACTGTTTATTTTGCTATATTGTATTGTAGAGGTTCATCAGATCAATACCGCATATATCTTTTCTTCAAATAAATATGTAATCTCAAGTGCACTAGACGACAATGTAAATCTCCTTTAATGTATTTATATACAATTCCTATCGTGTGTAAAACAGTGAAAATGTTGAGTTTCGTGTTCCTGCCTTTACAATTTCAAATAGATGCAACCCAAAGCTGTCTGCATAAACCCTAAAATCTGTGATCAGATTACAGGCTCTACTTAACTTATGACAACCCCACATTTTCATCGACAGAAGCCACATCTTGCACCAGCATTTACCATGTATATGAATGCAACGCCATCATGATTCACATATCAACGTGTACACTGCCTAGCCATTAACCTTCAGCATCTGAAAGTAGGGCCCTCTTTGGTAGTCTCAGCTGCAGTAACACAAATA
The DNA here is from genome assembly GCA_036897365.1 of Geranium brycei. Lineage (NCBI taxonomy): Eukaryota > Viridiplantae > Streptophyta > Magnoliopsida > Geraniales > Geraniaceae > Geranium > Geranium brycei. Next base: position 7,715 of record JAYMTP010007792.1, on the reverse strand, counting down.
GTACAAAGCTTGAAACAGAATTCCCATCACCTAGTGATAAAAATCATACAAGAACTAGAATTGCTTACTTTAGATTTTGTAGTTCTCCACCCTCCCGATCTTTCCTGTGGTGAAAATGCAAATTTATCTATGGATTTGAAAGCAGCAGTTTTGTCCATGCTCGATGTACATACTGGCGACAAATCCTACAGTTATAGTTAGGAAAAGTTAGGACTTCCATTACACATAATTTTTTCACTCGGGGGAGATCTTATCGTTATATTATTTAAGAATATGACTCATTCTTTATTCTGAAAAAAATTGATCAATCTTACCTTGTTGCCTGACTTCTTGTTATTGCTTGCTTCAAGATTTTTGTCACTTGACGTTTTGTCATTTGATGCTTCAAAATTCTTAATTTCCAAACGATCAAAGAAAAACAATATCTGCACATGGTTCAGAAAATTGGAAGTTACAAACCAGTACGAAGAATGTCATGGAAGGAAACCAGAAACATGTGTAGCATCAATCAGTTGTATGATCCAGGCATAGAAGAAATGATTGTTCGTTAAGATGTGTTCTATAAAATAAAATAAAAATAGCAGCTACTTACCTTTTTGAGTAACTGAACATTTGATGAATCAGTTGCCTTGATCAGTACACCAAGACAATTATTTGGGTTACTGCAGAAAGGGCAAAAAATATTACTGAACACACACCCATCTGCTTCACACCAGATGCCCTGTCCTTGTGCACCTTCATGAGTTCCATTGAGAAGTCGTTGATCAACTGATGAAACATCAGCCATTACAATATGTATTCCTGTCAGCGTATTTATGACACGAGGACCCAACTTCTCTCTCAAAAGATTCACCAGATAAGCTTTTGATGAAGTAGTTAATGAGCAGGTAACATATAGATGGTTCTCAGGAAGACCCAATGGACTTCTGCAGAGTGAACAAGCTATTTGTAATCTCTTGTCAACATCAGGCTTGCAAGAAGCATTAGAATTACTAATGGGCATGCTTGAACTCTTGAATTCAGGCCCTGCACAATTAACCTCAAAACCAAATTCAATTCTGCAATTTGCATCAAGCTGTTCTTTGGCAATGGACTTCCTCCTTTTCTGGATATGAGAATTAACACTCACATTCAAAGATGATTCTTTATCCGGTACCATGCCAGCAGTAACATTTCTCTTGGGGGTAACTACTATCGAACAATGATCTCCAGATGTATCTTCACTTGGGTTTGTTGAAGAAATCGAACAGCAAGTCAATTGCTTCCCAAACTCAGAGGTATGAATTATAGTCGAATTAGAAGTTCCACCCTTAGAGAAGGATCCTGGACTAGATGCAGTTGTACAACAATCCATATCTGGGGTTTCGTTCACGGTGGATACGTTAGGATCATCACGATAGGATGACATGGATACAGCTTCTGAGCACCTACAGATAGATGCATTTTACAATCAAACTGAAAGGTCTAACAAAAATGCTTGGTGTGAACATAATTCTAAGGAATAAAAGCGTATAGCAAGTAAATGGTCTGACACTCTGAATATACAAACTTACATGTTTCTCTTAGAAATATCAACTCATTACTTGCTAATGTCAAGATTGACAATTTGGACAACCCAGAATAAACAACAATATTATTAATATGTAATAGATCATATAATGATGGGGTGATATGTACCTCGAATATTTTGGAGAAGTGCATTCTAGGTCAATAACTTCAACGCAACTCTTGGTGTCCTCATCTGGTTGTGCAGATGTTTGAACTTTAACATCCTTTTGGGAATCCAGTTTGGGAAGAGTGGCAGCATACATCGTAGAGAGTAATTTTTGTCCACAACCACCAGACTTTTTAGGTTTCTCATTTTTCTTTCCTTTAAAGATTTTGCCACCATCCATAAAAGGGCCATTATCTTGTTTGATTTCAGAATTATTTAAGAGAATCGTGGTATTACTGCCAACTCGTTCCTGGAAATAAGTAAGAGTAGAGAATTTTTGAGTCACCAACTTTAAAAGGAAAAAGAAAATGAACAAGTGAAGTGAAAACCAGAATAAATAAAGTCAGATGTTAGACCTTGACATCTTTAAAGAAAGATCTTAATCCCTCTAGTGACATATCAAAGTTGTCATACTGCCTAAAACATTTCCTTAGCCACTTGGAAATGTATGCTCTATTCCTTTCATTTTGATAACGCTCATCTGGTAGCCACAAGGAAAAATATTTAGAAGTCACTTCAGGTTGAACTGGCCATAATTTTAAACAGTGATAAGAATACTACTAAAACCATGCAATGCTATTGTAAGTAAACAGCACTAAGAGTCTGAACAATTACCTAATAAGATGATGGCACCATAATCAAACTTATGCCGTATACAACGTCCTACAAAATATTAGAAGCATTCACTATCAGTCCAACATACCAAACAAATTAAGAGTGATCAGTTAGACGATGCCATTGAGGAGTTGTGTGGTGACTAAGTATGCAACAAGTCACTTAACAACAGACCCCAGTTTGAAAGACTGAAAATGAATGTGACAACATACCTGCAGCTTGATTTAGAGCTCGGAAGGCTTGGTTGCAGTACCATTCACTCCCAGTTAGAAGGTTTTTGGACGATTTATAAGTATCATTATATTTCTTCTTCAATTCAACTTGAATGTCATACCTTTAAAGAAATCATAACCAGTCAACAACATATCAGATAGCTGGATATTTTTCATTTTATATTCTTTTACAAGGGAGAAAATTCTCACATATTTGGGAATGGAATGCCAACAACAATCTATAAGATGGTCAAGGACTTACATCTAGCAAGAACGTCCTGTATAATAATGGCAGTAGCATGTGTTCCCCTTGAATTCGAAGCAATATTGAGTAAAATTAGCAAGCATTTATTTTTAAAGACATCAAAAGTGGAGTTCTCATTAGTCGTTATCATCAATTTAATCAAAGTTGATGTTAGTTATTGTCTGATATACAATTTGTTACATTCATTTATAGTAGGATCCCTACATGAAAAGGAGTAAAAAATTAAGGTGTCATCTAGCTTTTGAATATGGCACAAAGGATACAACTACTCGAGCATTATCATCAGAAAAGTCAATTCCTTCTGATACCTGAAAAATACACGATTAGCATGTTCAAACTAAGAAAAGTTAGTGGTCATAAATATTTTTATATATATAGCTGCCTTATAGACTGCGTATATGAGAACATTGTGTCAAACAATACAACTCCAATATTCAGAAGTTTATGAAAAACACGAATACCAGCAAAAGGAAAGCAGCAAAAGTTACCCATTGACAATGTATAAACATTTTTGAGAGATGGTAACAAGGCATACTGTTTTGCTGTTTAAAGTCCTAAAGAGTATAACATGTTCTTATCTAGAGGTCACTTGGTTAAAGGCAGTAATACAAATGTGGCATGAGCCCTCAATTGATCACGAATGGGTTAGGTTGTGTAGGCATCTCACTGTGTCATTATTCCTGGGATACTTGTATTTGCATGTATCTCAGTTTGCACCAGCTAAAGTGTAATCCCATTTGGGTGAATTATAAGCTACCTGCATTATTCTACAATTTTATCTATTTATCAATAAGTAGCTAATTAACTTGAGCCATCAAGGGGGCACCCCAGTGGTTCCAGCTTCACACTTCTATAGAGGAGATCATGGGTTCCAATCTCAATGGGTGGGATGAGGGAAATATAAATATTTGCTGATAAAAAAACTTGAAGATCATGAATTTTGATTCTATTTGTTCTTTTATAAAAGATATTCCACACTTGATATTGGGTTTATAACTGTCATGAAAGATATTATGGGCATAGCAGCAATTAAACAACAATAAAGCACTAGTACAATCATGTTCCCTTCAGCGAGAAATCAATACTAAAACCTAGAGGGGTCCTTCGAATAGAATAAAATGTATCATTTAATTTTAACACTGAACTAGCATTTATAAATTTTAAGGCTAGGAACCAATAAGCGACAGATTAACTGTCCTAAGTACAATTTAAACTTGTGTACCTTTCCACGGCAAACTGCAAGAAAAGCAGCTCCTTCTCTCTTAGAGTCTTCTGGGGACTCAATCGCACTGAATTGATTAACTTTCATTTTCTTAACCCTTCTCTTTTTCAAAACAATAGGTTTATTACAAATAGTATCATAATATTCCTTCAAAACATGTTCGAAGTCATCCTGGCCTCCTCTTGGCTCTGTAGAGAAAACAAACTTTTAATTCTTAATCCACGTCAAAGGAATGCTAAAAGAAGTGAAAGTAAGAACTCGAGGTGTGAATTGAAAATATCAGGTAAATTGCACCTAAACTAAAAAGGCGAACAAATACCCACCAAGGGTGCAATCACTGATGGCAATATTTTATTTGCTTATCATATGCTCAATTACAGCCTGACCCACAAAATTACAGCCAAAACTTACCCACAAACAAAGATTTTCTTGCATTCAGTCGAGACCATTGGCCTGTTTCACGCCAACGATTACTTAGTTTCTCCATCAACTTATAACTTGGGAAGAAAACAAGAGCACCGCCTGGAACAATGCTACATATATCCTCTATAGATTTGCCAAGCACATCCTGCAGAGCAAAAAATACTCAAAGCATGAGAAAATTAACTCCATCAACCAAAAGTCAACACGATATAACTCCAACCCACCTGAAAACCATAGTCATCTGCTGTTTTATAACTTGCATTCATTGGATAATTACCAGCACCTGTGGACATAATAGTAGCCCAAACCTGCAGTAGAAAGATAGATAAGTCATAATCGAAACAGCCAAATAGAATAGTCAAAACATACACACTCAAGACAATGCCATTATCACCTGTGATTCAACATCAATTACATGTGGAGCTTCCAGACAAGTTCCGAAATTGACACCAAGCTCAGAAGAAAAGGAAGTCATAGGTGACAGAGTCCTAAATTACAGAAAAATTAATATATGAGCATACTATGATGGAAAGACACCACCTCGAGGCATATGACAGAAGGGAGCTGGACACAATAACAAGACTCCACAACTAGTAGAATGGTGGATAGATGTCACTTGACATTAATTAGCACAAGATGACGGTACATATATCAGATAGATGTAGATTATTTGGAACTAAATCTATCATGTTCCTGAGCTAGAGCAGGAACATGGTTACAGTAGACCACAGGGAGGCCAACGTATGCAGGGTGGTGGAAGCAGTTGACTACTGACCACAATGTTATGATGTTATCAATACTTGCTAGTTGCACTTTCTTGGAAGGATATGGCACTAGAACATTACAATTTATCATAAACTGTACATGAGGATTTAGGTTCACAAATGAAAACTAAATCAGCAGCCAGGTTTGCTAAAGAATAATGCTTACCCAGATGTTAAAATGATTGACAAAGAAAGTTCGGCAATGTCTTTGAACACAACAGCTGGATTCAAGCACCACAAACTTAAGGTATGTGTCCAGTTCCCGGCAGAACTTCCTGCGTGCACAAACATCAATGCCATTGTGATGAAGAATATTCTCTCATCCAAAAAAATCAATAATTGCCAGTACAAAGGCACCATGTTTTCTCCCTAAGAATCATCCACATGTTACATTAAAGCTTGCTTTTCAGGTGACTTGAGATGACATACACCTCGCTGGTATTTTTAAGTATATTACCACCATCTTCAAAGGATAAAAGGCAGCAATAACTACTAATCTAACCACTTACCGGCATCTTTTTTAATATATCTTCGTAAAGCAAGCTGATAATCAAACACATGACTCCCATTTCTCGAGAAGAAATAAGTGAGTGATGAGAACAATCCTGAGTGAATTTGAACAGTCAAAATATTAAAAAAAATCAAAGACTGGGAAAAGTTCAACACATATAGATATGAAAACAAGAGTCTTATACCTTCCAAAATTGTTACCGACATCCCACTTAAATGGGCTGTTTCCTCCGACTCTGCATCTGTAGCAGCTTTTATGGCCTGCCAACAGATTAATGAACTAAGCTAATTAAATAGAGGAAATTGATGAGAAGCAAGCCTCCAAAGAAACTTTTGTAGTAAAATAATGACCTTTGTGACGCATTCCAACAGGATTGGAAAGCATTGCTGTGTAATACTAGATTCTTGGAGCTCTCTTAAAGCCTTATCACCAGTCCAACTGCAAATATAACAATAATATACTCGCATGTAAGATAACAAGTATATCATGTTCAAACTCTGAGAACACAACACAGACTCATCCAATGAAAAATAGATGATTATATAGGCAAAGTTACAGATTACTCGTATTGATTAAGTGTTTCCCCTTTCGCCTTAGAAATTGATGAGCTCACAAGACATTCAAGATGGCACCAGTGGATGCATATTTTTTGCAAATGATAATCTTAGTTGACGAGGGTACATTAAAGGTGTATGTCAATTTAAATAGGAGAGAAACATTAGATCTAAGAAAATTAGTGCAAGTAAATTAGGAACTTGGGACTGCAACTTTAGCTAGGGAGCATGGTGATCCAATGGTGTTAAAGGTAAGGGAAACACTGAAAATAGTTAACTTAGGTACCTTGGATCTCTAATCTGTAATGATTGAGAGAATTAAGAAGATTGGCATGAAGAGCAGAAGAGCAGAAGAGCTTTAAGGGTTGTTTGTGATAAAGTAATCTATCTAAACTTGAAGTGAAAATTTTAGGTTATCCTATGACCAACTATGTTGTATGACACTGAATATTAGGATTGAAAGCAATAAATGTGACTCTGTGAGTAGCAGATATGAGAATGGCGAGGTGATTGTAGCAAGAATAAGAACGATAAGAATAGAAGTGAAGTTAACCAACCAGGAGTTAGGATTGCTTGAGTTGAAGATAATATGAGGGAACATCTCATGGAGTTTTACTGAAAGATACAAGTAGTAGACCATAGTATTGTTTGGAAAATTGTTTAGTTGTTGCATCATGAGTTCTACTTAACAGTTTGTGCATGACAAAGCAGATGATCAGGTTTTATAAATGCTTGGATGACTTGACAATGAAATAACTCACCAAGAGCAGTAGTGCTGAAATTCACGCTTTTCTAATGTACTTTTCTTCTGTTGAACCCAGCTTATAAGATCCTGTACATTTATGGTGCTTATCATGATGAACTAACAAATCATCAATCAAATTTGAAGTCACAAGTCACAAAAGAAAACCACTTGGATAACTACCTGGATCATTTCATAAAGAGGTTGGTAAAGTAAAGCATTAACAGGGCAGAGCTGCTCTAGTTCTGTCTCTAATTCTGAATGGAAACCATAAGCAGCATATCAATAATACTACCCAGAAAAAAATATGAATACCTCTTTAAAATAACAAAGCAATACATTCATAACCTACTAAGCAAACTATCTTCCTCGATATCCATGCTACCAGCATCACGAGCAATGTCTTCTATGTTGCTGTAAGCAAGTGAAACTAATTTAGCAATAGAAAATTGATCCTGATGGAATACAATATGTAGCCCTAATCAGACCATTTATATAAGCATACAAACTAGTTTACCTGAACAAAAGTAAAGTTTCATTGATATAAAATGACCTTCTGTCCTCCTAACTACAGCACATATTATCTATCAGTGTTCTAAAAAACCTATTGCACTAGTTGGGCGGATAAGGACTCTCACGATTAATCGGATTTGTATTTCTTTGTTATTTTTTATTATAATATATATATATATA
>JAYMTP010007791.1:0-10658 GCA_036897365.1 Geranium brycei | reverse complement strand
ACCTAATTAAATAATTATTTGACATTTAAGTTATAAATAATTACATAATCCAAAATAGTGACTATCTACGAGTTTAAAATTAAAATAATTAAATATCATCCTTGTGTCTTTAATAAATAATAAATAATATATATATGATAATATGTATATTTAATTATTTGTTTATTACAAAACACGTTTTGTCACGATCTTTTCGTGATTTCCTCATGATCTCTCCAAATTTGTCAAATCTTTATTTTTGTCAACCGGTCGATATATCTCCGATATTCGAGTTCTATAACCTTGTTTTTGACATAAGATCCAAGGAGAAAAAAACAATTTCAAATTATGTATAAGAAGTAATGTTATAAGGCAACGTGCAGGTGAATAATGCAGGGATTGGTGGAGCCATAGTAGATGCTGAAGCTTTGAGGGCTTCGCGTTCGGGCCAGGTAACCGTAAATCAAATGCATGATATCTCTTTTTAAGTGAAGATGATATGAATTTACCTATGTCACCTTTATTTTCTTTGTCAAAGTTCATACAATAATGTTTATGATCGACAACACGGGTCATGTGATATGATGCTCCTTACATTTGGTTTGTTTCAGCTCCACTCTAGTTTTTTTTTCATTGTATGAATGTAAGGTCATTGTCACTTAATTCTTTATAGAATAAACTTTAATCTATTAATTGAAATGAACTAGTTGGTGAATTGAGATATATAAACCTACATATTGCTAAAATATGAAGATAAGTAATCAAGTATAATGCTCTAACTAATATGATTTCACTAGTTCGATAGTATTAGTCAAATTTAGAGGACATGTCGTTGGGGGGTGTAGTGTTCATAATGATGATTTAACACATTTCAAAATATTTAAAAATTAAATGCAAAATGTGTCACATTTATTATCATATAAAGGTCGTGAGATCAAAATTGATATATAGACAATCATGTGTAAATAAATTTTCTTCTTTTGAAAATAATTTGTAAATTTTCTAAGTGATTGTCACATGTGTAACATATAAACCTCTTATCTTAGTCTATACCGGGTTAAACGGTAGTTAAACTTTAACTTAGTCTATACTTTGCTAAGTGGAGGTTGTATTCTTCAAAGCCTACATTTTGTTTCGTTCGAAAGGTTTAATCCAAATAAACTGACAAGAGAATACAAATTCATCCCGCTTCACATATTTTCGTAGCAATCCATGTTTTAGTAATTGTGTTCAATGGTGCAGGTAGGAGAAAAAATCAATTGGAACGAGATAATTACTGAAACTTACGAGCTAGCAGAAGAATGCATACAAACAAACTATTATGGTGTTAAAAGGATGGTGGAAGCTTTCATTCCCCTCCTCCAATTATCTGACGCTCCACGGATCGTCAATGTTTCTTCCTCCATGGGAAGGCTCAAGGTACAATAAGCCAACTAACTCGAGCTCTCAATAATAAATTTTGATCTTCTTGCGTTGATCTTTCAGAATGTAAAACATGAATGGGCTAAACAAGTGTTGAGTGATGCTGAAAAGCTGAGCGAAGAGAGAGTGGAAGAGGTGGTGGGTAAATTTGTAGAGGATTTTAAAGAGGGTGAAACAGGGTGGGCAGCTAATATGTCGGCCTATGTAGTGTCAAAGGCGGTGATGAAGGATTGTGGCCAAGAAATACCCAGGTATATGCGTAAACTGCGTGTGCCCCGGCTATGTCAACACTGATATTAACTACAATACCGGCTTGTTAACTGTCCAAGAAGGTGCTCAAAGTCCCGTGAGGTTAGCTTTGCTGCCCAGTGGAGGACCTTCTGGTCTTTTCTTTGATAGGACGACAGAGTCTACTTTTGATTAAATTAAGATCAAGTTTATGGTATTAGGAGGATGATACAATAACTGCAAGCTTGGTTTGTCAATTTCCATGTACTTTTTACTTTCTCCTCCATATGTTTGAAAGCACTCGGTGGAAACTGCTGCTCCATATTATGTCATAATCAAATTGAAATACAAATATAAAAATATCATTTTCATCAATTTCCAATTTGCTCACGATTATTATCGCTTGAAATTTTTTGACGATTCGGGCTCACAGCATTGTACCTCCTCCGGTTCACGTGCTGGGCCTCGAACTCTCTAAATCCTACACCTCCGTGGTGTGGTCCGATTTGCCGGAAGAGGATGAAACAAAAACTCAACCATACATTGTCGGAACGATTGATCCTCGCAGAATCTGGGGTTAGGGAGTCGAGGGCGTTAGGGATTAGTGAGTTTTTCCCAAAAATAAAATATCACCAAGTTGATTGAGTTTTAGGTTAATATCGGTCCAAATCTCTATCAAACTCAGATAACTCAATTGTATCGAGTTCTACGAGAGAACTTACAGAGGTTAAGAATATAGAATCAAATTCATGAGGTGTATTCGGTTACAAATGGGTACTTTAAGTGCAAATCTAGGAATATATATTGATCGTTAAATGTAAAATTGGAAGGTTGAGATGTTTGTTGACTCATCAATGACATGATTTGTAAATATTAATCAAGTGTGTATTTATTGTTGTCATTTAACACCATTACGAGGGTAAATTTGTATTTTTATAACATTCTTTATTTGAATTTGTTTATTTCACAAAAATTACTATTTCAATTTAATTACTTTAAGAATTTTTCCGGTTTACTATTTCGCGAGCGATTTCATAGCTTCATGAGTTTATTCTCAACGTTTCATGGTTTCATTAATCATGAGAGTGTTTTGTAGTTTCACGGTTATTTCATGATTTCATTAGCAAGTTTCATTGTTCCATGAGTTAATTTCATGGATTCATAAACTAAGTTTCAATATTTCATTAGGTTAATGTCATGGTTTCATAGACTAAGTTTCATGATTTCATAGAGATACTAAATAATAATAATAAAAGATTCACATTCAACCCATTCGCAATTGCAAAATAAAATTTACTATTCATGAATTACAATCATGTGTGTAACTAATTAGAAAATAACATAAATTAGTTAATCAAATATAAAACCAGCCTATTCAATCTTGTCCATGGGGCAAAAAAAATGGAAATCATTGGCAAAATGTTGTGTTGATCAAAGAGGGCGGAGTTAAATCTGATATTGAAGAGGCCTCCGCTGAAGTGGAGAGACCTGGACTGAACTCCAAGAGGCCAATGTTGTCCGAGAAAGACCTGGTCACGATTCACGTGCATTATGGAATGACAAGTCAACGTAAATTGTGTCATTTTAACACAACAAGGTCATTTTGCGTGTCAGGTGGGCAGTATGGTCATTATACGGGGGATTTGAATTTATGAATATAAATTATAACGTGATTTCAGCTAATCATCATAGTCTTGTCTGATCACATTCATTTTTGGAATTTATGAGGTAAAATCTCTCTAATTAGGTTTCAATTGGTGTGTCCATTGACTAATTTGTCTTTTTTTAATTTAATTGAATTACTTTTAAGCTCAAATTTGTAATTAATGAGAGCAATGAATAATAATTGTTTGTAGGTTTGGATTTGAAGCATGGTTATGTTAAATGGAAATAGAAAAGCTAAGAAGAAGTTGATTGCCTCATGAAAAGAAATAGAGAGGATGGGAACATAAATGAATGCAGCACGGCACAACATGGATCATCACCATGCATTAACATAAAACTTGGAAATAGAGGAAGAAAGAGGTAATTAGTCGGAATCAGAATGATGATGGTCATCTTCTTCTTCTTCCTCCTCCTGGTCGGCCTTGGGGTTGTCGGGCTCGGGAGGGGGAGTGGAAGCGGGTTTCTTGTTGGAAGCAGCCTGGAGGACATGGTTGTAGTTGCCCTTCTCCATGAAGAGCTGGGCAAAGTGGTGCTTGCAGTAGAGGACTCCGTCGAGGGCAGCGTAGGAGGAGTGGGTGAGGGGGCAGCCTCCGTGAGCACATCTGAAGCACGACTTGTGGAAGCACTCTCCCTCAAGCGTCACCTTCTCTAGAGGATACACCGTCTTGCTGCATGTCGAGCACTTATCTTGAGTTCCCATGAAAAATGATGACAGCCTGCTCGGTGCCCTGTTCTGTACCACAATTCATTATTCATAAACAAATAAACAAAACAATTAACACATTTATTTTCTTAAAGTTGATCAACATACCACCTCCCTTTCCTTTGGAGCTACACAAAACAAAACAATTTATAAGTAAATATATTTCATGATGAAATGAAATGAAGAGAAAATGACATCTAATTGATTACCAGTTTGAAAGTTCTTGCTGAAATTGCCAGATTCCTTGAAGAGTTGCTCAAAATGGGGCTTGCAGTAGAGGACTCCATCCATTGAGGAATAGTTGCTCATCTGTCAACGACGGCGAGGTAAAATAAAATCAAGAATGTCTTTGAATCAGCAAATATAGTTATTAAAAAGAAATTAAACCCACGACGAGAGTGCCTTTGCAGTGGGTGCACTTGAAGCAGGACTTGTGGTAAGGCACTCCTTCGAGGGACATCATGTCGACCACATAGACGGTCTTGTCACAAGCCTTGCATTTGTCCAGAGTTCCAGTGAACGCCATTGCTGGCTCGGCGAGGAAATCAAGAGGCCTAATTTATCAGACAATAGTGTAATGTATTGTAATGAACAAGCTTTAATTTGGATTTGTCTTAATAATACCTATTCACTGGAGATCCCATATTTCATGCCACCGACCCTATTGCAGTGATTCAAGGTTGCTCCACTGACTTTTTCTTTCCAACTGTATTTTGCCATTTGTATTTCTTGCTGCAAATACATATTATTTATTTATTTAAGAAAGAAAGAAAGAAAGAAAGGAAAATGTTATATTGGTTTTCCTGTCATTTTCATATACATCAGATTTTAGGAAAAAGCCGAAATTTCAGTGCCTACTATTATGAAGTTGACAGCCCATCTCCTCATGTACATTAGCTTGGATTGGATCTATAAAAGAAACAAATATCATGAAATATGATAAAGACTGAACATGAAAACCTGCATTGCATTATATATTCAAATGTATTTTGAACATTCCAATACACATGTATTACAACATTACAAACACTTGTTCTTGCTGGGGCAGTATTAGGATGTCATCCACAAGAGCAGTTAGTTAGGAGGCAACACGACTTGCTGACACAATATGAGATCCGATATGGTCTTTCCATGGCGATCTATTCTCCGAGAGCAGTTGACACCACCATCAAGAACATTGCGCACCACAACATTCAAAGAATGGATTCCCCTAACTTCATAAATTTCAACTTTAATGTGCTCATTTGCCCATCTGTCTCTCTTATTGATGGCATCCGAGTTGGGAAATGAAGAGGTATCTAGAAGAGTTGAGAGCACTTCCCTTACCCACTGAGCCGATATGATCAACTTTAACCTCTCAATGTCTGGTGGGAAGTGCGGAATGATGGAAAAATTCAAATCATTTCCTTTGTCTCCAGTCCTGCTATGTGCTACGTTATACAGTGGAGTCTTCTGCCCAGCTGGCACAGATGAGCACCCAATTTCTGGTGACTGCATATTTTCCGGTGGTGAAGTTGGTTCGTCAAGTCTGTGGCTCTCCATTACCATTATATCTGTAGGATGAGTTTCTTGTTCATTTATATTTAATACTTTGGTGTGTCTCACTCCAGTCCTCCAGAAAATGTGTTCACGAGCAACCTAAAAGATTACACAAACAACATTAAGTATAGAGTGATGTCATTATGTATAACCAAAGTATTATGACAAAATAATTTAATTACTGGAAAAAATAGTTCGGGACACAGTTTTATCATAAGATTTCAGAAGTAGGGTGACATGAGAACTTGAAGGATTGCATTAGTCATTGTCTTCAGAGCCTAATGATACTTTGAATCGAGGGGAATTGATGGGAAAGAAACAGAAATGGAAATGGAAGAGGGTTGAACAAGCAATACCAGTTCCTTCTCGAGAATTATCTCCTTTTTGTGTCCAGTGCTGCATAGAGAAAACAATTAAGGATCACAATTGCAAGGATAAAAAAGAAGAAAAATGAACAAGTAAATGGATAAATGAAAGAGATATAGACAGGCCAGCCCCAAGATTAGACAAGAAGAAAGAGAAAACGTATTCAGCCACCCAAACAAAATCCAACTAGTTAAATGCAGAACTTAGAAACATTACAAACAATAATATCTTCATACGACTAAAGATAAACCACATGATTATAATTGACATCATTTCAAAAATTGTTGTCATCGTATTGGAATTGTCTTCTTGATAAGTTAGTTATGCCTGAGAAATTGCTGTCAAATGAACTAAATTAAAAGAAATAAGTAATTAAAAGGGAATATATAAATGTGCTCCTTCCTTTTTATAATAAATGTCCACTCTCTCAATATTTTATTTCAAGATGAGTTTTCCTTTTCCTTTCTGATAAGTTAGTTATGTATGAGGCGCCACTTATATTCCAAAGATAAGTTAACTTTGTAAGAGCACATAAGTCTATATGGGGAACGTCCATCACTAAATAGTGTGGCTTATGGGCCAAACAAAAGCTTCAGTGACAACCCATTAAACTTAAACAAACTTGAGTCGTTCCTCCAGACAGACCATGCAGATCACAATCGAGCATGCTACTGAAAGTCCCATTAACATTAATATTTCATATATAGTAATGTACTCAGTCAATCCTCAGCATTAGAAAATAACGAAGTAAAAGCCAATTGTGAATTCACCTGATACCCCCACCACCGGCAGGTCCATTAGTGTATAAAGCAGTAAACTCTGTTATAAATTGAACAGCATGTTCCTTACGCTCAAATAGTCCATCCATGCGTAGCCTAATATCTATATCTTCAGTAGCTTTTGCACTTGATGTGCCAATGCTGGTTGCCTTCAGGCTATCAATACCAATGATATAAGAAACAATACAGTCGTTGAGACCAGGAAGTACTTCATCCATCCATGATCTAACCTAAAATTACATATGCAAATTAATTCAGGAACAAGCTTAAGCCCAAGCAATCTATATACACAATGGTATCACTCCAGTTGCCAACCATTAAACTACTACAGGCATCCATCACATGACTGCAATTTTACCAAAAGAAATGAATATGAAAACTTTCAGTTCATATACCAGAAATTCAGCAGCTTCCGCACGTTTAACACATTCATTCCCACCATATGATATCTCTCCCCATCCTTTCCATCCACAGTCCTGAACAATAGATAACTCAAAACATAAGCAATAACAGAAAGTGTAGAAAACGTGCTTGCAAGACAGCCCACCCTTTTTGCCGATCAAAAAAGAAGCCCGCCATTGGAAATAATGCATACAAATAAGAGAAAAAATAGGCTACTTGGTGTTGGAATAGAATAAGTAGTTCAGTTAACATTTATTCCAACTACATGGTTATCAGACATAGTTAACATAAGTAATCAACATGTCAGCAGAAGAACAGTCATTCCGTTAACACGAGTAATCAACATGTCAGCAGAAGAATAGTCATTTCCTGTTACATGTAGATTAAACTATACCATCAAAATCTCTCTTGACATAACTGTAAATGCCAAGATTCACCATATCATTTCTTCGTCGAGGTATTCAACACTTAAAGCCATTCAATACAATCTGATTTTCTAGAATAGAGAATGGATTTGAATCCAATAATCATGCAGCTCACTTATTGCTGGAACCACTCACATTGCAAGTAGTAATAGAAAAATCCTAGCCACGTGAGAAAGCATCACATATCCTGATACCTTCCATAACTTGGTTCTACATGATGCCCATGTTGGTGCAAGGTCATATATAGAAACACTAAATTAAAACTAAAAGTAATGAAAAGCTTGTGCTACTAAATATTTATCATGATACTAGTAAATTATACATCTCGTGAGTTGGGATTGAGTAGTTGATCACGAGACAAGTAAATTACACATTTTGGGAGTTGGGATTGAGTAGTTAATCACCAGACAAGTAAATTACACATTTTGGGAGTTGGGATTGAGTAATTTTAGCCCAAAATGAAACAGCTGATATATGCAGGATAACTGATTCACTTCTGTTTGTATTGCACTCTTAGGATGAAAGACAGAAGAAACTACCTTTACAACTAACTGCAAAAGTTTATCAGGTACTGATGTACTAGATGGTCTTGCTCCACTACAGAGGACTTTATGACTGGATAATGACTGGAATGAAACATTCCTAACATCCATTACCTACTTAAGGAGAAACAAGGTTAGTAAGTTTGCATTTTGCTCCTTCGTTGATTTTTCATTTTATGGATGAATGCCTATAGACTAACTTACCACATCGGGGGTAACATAAGCTCCTGGATCCCCAACTTCGTACAGAAGCTGTTCGGCACATGTACTTATATTTAAAAGTCCACCGCTACCGTCTGCTTTTGCCACATGCACTTGTCCATCAAAATAAACTTCAGCAAAAGGAAGTGACAAATCTAGCAACTGATGCATAGACATGTCTCGATATTTATCTCCTACAGCAAGAAAATAGCCATCACAATGCAATCAGTGGGAAGTCTATTGAACATTTGCAAGAAATTCAACAATAATGACACGTCCATATTGGCAATTTTAACAGTAGATTTAGTGAGAGTTCAAACAAAAATGCACCTGGATGCATGAAGTATCCTCCTGTTAGTTGGCAACCACACTCTAAAAGGTGTCCAGCCAGACAACCTTGCACTAACATGTTAAAGTCGCTCCAATTCCAGCCTAATTCATAAACCTGTTAATTAGAAAGGAGAATACCAAAGATCCATAAAGTTAAAAAGGGGAAAATATGAACAATGGAAAAGCTTACAAAATGAGATTGCAATTTCATGAGCCATGAAATAATGGAACACATAGGTTAGAAGGAAAAAAAATAAAACAACTCTTACCATTGGAGCTAGGAATAAGGCAGCGTCTGCAACCCTTGAAGTAATGACAACATCTGGTTTGTACTTCTCAAGACATTCAACAATCGGAGCTGCTCCCAAATATGTGGCAGCACCCTTCACAGTTTAAGTTACAATCTTATAAGCATAAGGGAAAAACATGAAGCAAGAATAAGCAACATATTTGACTCTAATATTAACAGAGAAAAAATCAATGAAGATTATGTATTACCCTATAAACAAATCTGTATGTGCACCATGCCTACTAGTATTATGGCAATTTTCACTAAATGATGATAGAAAGAAAATGATGCATCAGTACTGTTAGATACAAGCACAATTTAACCTAACAGCTTATGCCGCAATAAATAAGTAAATGCAAACAAACCCATTACTCACATTGTTCGTGATATTGGATTTCTCATGCGAGGACTCTAACCCTGAACAAGTAAGCAAAACAGAATCAATATAGTGGAGTAGTGTAATTTCTAGTCCCAATAGGATTTTCTAGAACTCCCAATTAAAATATTTTAGCAACCTTTGACCAACTAAAACATCATACTTGGTGTGCCTAAGATTCTTGTGGCAACCTGATAAGCAGAAGGTTCTGAGTTTACCTGGATTTGTCACTGCAACCTCATGAGCCACAGCAACTGAAACACTAAGCCCCAGTCTCGTTGCTACTTCCAAGACTTTCTCCTGAGCACCAAGTGGATCCACTTTACACACAAAGTACAATAGCTAAGTCAAGATTTAAAAAAAGCATTTGTAATAACTTGGGACAAGAAATTGATACAGAAAAAAAAGAAAGTTCATACTTGCACCCATGTTGGTGATGATGCAAATCCTCCTCCTAACAGCAAGAGGCAAGAGTAAAAGCATCCAATCCGAAACTGCAAGAAACCATTTACAATTACATTCATATTGAACAAACAAAAAAAGCATCGACAAGTTACTCATACTTCGAGAATCATAGCCGTCAGAACCAGCAATGATGGCCTGGTAGCGATCGGCAAGGGTTCGCTCCGCCAAGCATTCGAGCACGAGATAATTGAGCTCTTTGACTCTGTTGAGCAGCTTCAGAGCCGCCGTTGGCCGGTCGCCGCCGAACCCAGCTCCGCAACCGATGTATACCTTATCTCGTCTCCTCCGGGGATTTGCTCTCTGCAATTCATAGCCGATCAGGACCAATTTCTACAAGAAAAAATATGAGTAAAATTTAGCTTACTGGTTTGATCACGCAATTATGAAGCTCGTTTGCGACTGTATCTTCCATTGATTCTTTAGAAAACATGGATCGAATTACTGATTATTTTCCGGCGATTCAGAAATGCATCAGGACTGAAGTGAATTGTGAAAAAAATCAGAATGTTGAAGTGGGCTAGGTGAGTACTTCTCTTCTCACAACCTTTGATTGTACCCAATAGGACGGTAAATGAATTTAGTCGATAAGCGAATGGAATTGTTAGAGACTCGTTTAACTTCATTCATTTCGCGTTTAAATGCAAATGGAATTGGTTTCAGAGTCTAACTCCATATGTCTGTGTTGGGCTTGTTAAGATTGTGAGTCAGGGGACAGTATTGATGATGTTAGAATCATTAATCTAGCGTTGGCTTTATTTTATTATAATATAGTTAAGTTCAAATCTTAATATAAATTAGTAGAATTTTTGCATTTTCAATACAATTATTTTGTTATTTTCGTTTTTGCGATAGTGTTTAATGAGTTTTGAGATATTCTACTCTCAACTTTAAACATTGTTCAGTGTTGGAAGTAGAATGTCTAACATTGAAAGTACAATGTTTAAACT
>JAYMTP010007790.1:0-10658 GCA_036897365.1 Geranium brycei | reverse complement strand
GAAAGAGAGGGAAAGTGTAACAAGTGGGCCAGCTGAAGATGGTACAACTTGGGCCAATCTGAGTTTGGGCTACACGATTTTACTTTGCATCTTCCCGATTATAAATGCAGTGTGAGGTCCTTAAGTCATCAAACATTTCAAATTACATAACTATATTAACTTTTTGAAAATATTGTTTTTTAAATGACCAAAATACCTCTATATTTAAAAAAAATAAACAAATATTTTTTAATATTATAAAATATATATTTTTTAATGAAATAAATAATAATAGACTGATTTACATTATTTTATAAAAAATATGAAAAAGGATTTTAAACATCATGTTTTATTTTTAATATTTTTATACTAAAGCCAATTTTTATCATTTACTTTACAACAAAACTTATGTTTTAGAAATTTTAAATACAAAAGTATATTTGTTATTTTCAAAAAAGGGAATATATATTTTTTAAAATTTAACTGAGTAAGGTAACTTTAGATGTTTGGTAACTTAAAGAACCTCACAAATAGCATTCTTATTTTGGGGGTTTAAGTGAGAATTTCGTATACCTAATAAAGAGAGATAAGTGAAATTATACATTTTATTCTCTTCCCAAATTCGTGGTTATCACATTTTAAAATTAAAATGATGTGATGTATTCAGCTAAAAATTATACATTTGAAACTTACTAACTAATCTAGACTACTAGATGAAAAATATATATAAGAAATCGATTTATGTTGACTCATCCAGTGATATATATGTGTAATCATTTTAACATGTGTATTTATTTTTGTCATTTAGCACTAATGAGATGATAAATTCATATCTTTATACCATTTTTTATAATTATTTCATTAAAAATAAATCATTTATTATTTTTGTGACTTCATATATAGTGTTTGATTTTATTAATCAAGTTTCACAATTTTATGGGTTGTTTCATTAATTAAGTTTGATGATTTGACCTCTTAACCATGTGTTGTAACAACGTTACATTCAACTTTAAATACACAAAGAATGTCGTCTTGGTGAGTTGTGTAGACATGGCGACAGAGGCATAGACGTCGGAGGAGAAAACCGTCGTGTTAGAGTCGCGAAGAAATCGACGCATGAGGAGCAAACTGTCGTGTCGGAGTCATGGAGGCAGTGAACGACAGTGGAGAGCATATGGGAGAGGTGCGTCGAGAGATTTGAATAAATTTGTAAGATTTGTTTTACTAATAAATAAGGAGAGCATATGGGAGAGGTGCGTCGAGAGATTTGAATAAATTTGTAAGATTTGTTTTACTAATAAATAAGGAGAATATTGTTGTGGATCATTAGATCATTACCATCTAATAAGTAGTTTAAATAGTTTTCACATGGGTGTAACCCTTTAAGTGATTAGCAAATAATATTATTTTAAAAGGAAACGAAGTTAATGAAAAGAAAACAAATAAAAAACTGCAGTTTAGTTTAAAGATATACTTAATTTAAGATTAAATCGAAGGATGCATATTCTTAACTTTATCCGAGTTTAAATTAGGTAATATTCAGCAAATGAGATTCGAAATTCTTCAAATAAATTAATTTAAAATTCACTCTCTTAAATCAATAATAATAGATAATTACTTAATTGGAATGGTGTAAATCAATATGTATACTCAATACCAGTTTCTATAATAAAATCAAGGAGGGTAAAACTGTAAAGAAGTCGGGTAATATGGGTCAAACTGACAATAACATAATACTTTGGGGGTAAAAGTTTTAACTAAACAAATTTAGAAGCTCAGATGCAATATTGAAGAATGAAGAATATCTCTCTGGCTCTCTCTATATATATATACACATTTAATTTCAGAATTTTTGGGGATTTTGTTCCAAAACATTTTCTCTTGAATTGGCGCGAGGAGTGTGACGTCACTCGCTAGGTCTTCAAGATTCGCAACCACCTTCTTCTTCACCACCTTCTCTTCTGTGACGACAATGGCGTCTCTGTGTTGTAGCTGACGGCTCGTTTCTCTCTCTGTACACGCAATCTGCTTCTGTTTCCGCCATTGTTTGTTGTTTCTTTTGCTTTCTGGTTTTGCGATCCGAGCGAGTAGCTGATTCTACTGTTGCATAGAGGAGTTCAGGTACCGCTTGGTTTTGTGATCGATTTGTGGGCGTTATTGTGATCGTTTTGAGTGGTGGGTTTTGATCATGTGTGGGTTTTTGATCTGGGTTATGAATTATGATGAGTTCTTAGGTTTTGAGTGGGATTTGATTGCTGAGTAATGTATGGGTGAAATGTGGCCGCATTTTGGTATTTGATGAGTTTAGTGGTTGCTATGCATTCTTGTGATCGTTTTGAGTGATGGGTTTTTATCATTTCTGGGTTTTGAGGAAATGTTGATCTTGGTTGTGATGAGTTGTTTGGATTTGAGTGGGTTTTGTTTGCTGAGTGTTGGTGAGTTGTGGCTGCATTTTGTTACTTATTGAGTACAGTGATTTATATGCATTCTCGTAATCGTTTTGAGTGACTGGTTTTGATCATTTATGGGTTTCAGGGATTTGCTGATCTTGGTTCTGATAAGTTCCTTATTTTTGGGCGGGTTTCGTTTGCTGGACGTTGGTGAATTGTGGCTGCATTTTGCTACATATTGAGTTTAGTGATTTCTATGATTATTGTGATCGTTTTGAGTGACTGGTTTTGATCTTTTGTGGGTTTCTGAGGATTTGCTGATCTTGGTTGTGATAAGTCTGTATGTTTTGGTACTTGTTGGGTTTAGTGATTTGGATTCTAGGAATTCGTGTATTTTTATATGGGTGTTGCTGAAAATATTAATCAGGGTATTGTTGTTTTGATCATTTGCAGACGATCTGTTTTGAATATCGTGACAATGCTAGGCAGGAACAAACCAAGTTCTTCTTCGCCCTTTTCCTCAATTGTTCGCTCAATTCGGAACTTCAGGCTCGATCAAGTGCATTCCCCTCGAGATTTCACAACCAACAATGCAGAGCTCGAATCATTTCAGAAACACGTCGCAAAGCAATTTCAGAAACTACACTACGCCAGCGGTAAGGAACTGCTCTCCATCTTATGGATAAATAAACTTCTGGATGCATTTGTTTCCTGCCACGAGATGTTTCGAGATATTCTGTTAAAACACAAACCACTGCTCAAAAACCCGCGTATGGCTCGCATGGCCTCTAAGTACTTCGACCAGAAGAATGTGACGGGGCTTGATATCTTCAATGCCAGCCGCGACGGGATTGAGAAGATTAGACTGTGGCAGAAGAGTCTGGAGATTGTGTTGTCCGCTCTAGATCCAAACCAGAGGGCAATAGGTCAAGCACAGTTTCGTCGCGCCAAGAAAGCTCTGGTGGACCTCACTCTGGCCATGCTCGTGCAGAAAGGCGCTGTCTCGGTTTTTTCACATCAGAATCGCCGTAATGCAGGCAGAGCTCCTCGTCGACCTCTTGTCCGCCCCTTGACTGTATCGACCTCTTGGTCCGCTGCAAAGAAACTCAAGTCATTCGCGCGCCATTTGTCCCCACCGAGCAAAAAGGACATGGCTGCTACAAACGGGATCGCCATAACCATCTACACCATGAGTTATGTGCTCCTGTTCGTTCTGTTTGCTCTTGTTGCCGCGCTCCCTTGCCAGGATCGAGGCCTGAAGGTGCACTTCTCGGTCCCTCGCCAGCTCCCGTGGTCTGCCCCGTTGCTGTCGCTCCGCGAGCAGATAATGGAGGAGTCCAAGAAGCAGGACAGGCGCCATTCCAACGGGCTGATGAAGGAGATTTATCAGATTGAGGAGAGCTCGTGCGCTTTGAAGGACATGATTGAGGGCATGATCGATTCAGCCCAGTTCCCGTTGACCGATGAGCAGAAGGCAGAAGTCGATCAGGGCGTGCAGGAGGTGGCGCAGGTCTGTGAGGCTTTGAACAACGGATTGGAACCGCTGGAGCGCAAGCTGAGGGAAGTGTATCACAAGATTAAGAACTTGAGGAATGAAGCGCTGAATTTGATGGAGAGAAAAAACCTTCTCGAACAGCTAGCAGGTTAGATACTACATATACCTTCAGCTGATGCATATACTTTCTGAATGATCAAATGTACAAATCTGCCATAGCTGCATATACTTTCTACAAGAAGAAGAATCACTTGGATGTTCATAGGAAAAAAATCATTAGTTAGCTATACATATACTTACTGTAAAGAACATAGTGTCTGGAGTTTTGGGTATTTTTCTCACATTTTGCCAGTCTTGTGAGCATCTATAGTCTGGAAGTGATGTGGTAATTGGAATTGTCTCTGGAGTTGGAGTTTTGTAATTGTTGACCTGTATGTACCAACAGTGAATGTGTGAAGTTGGTGAAAGAAGTAAAGCATTTTGAGGACCTTTTGTTTGATTCCAGATTTTATTGCAGTTGCATTCTCAGGCAAGTATCATGATGCATTATCAAATCTGACTTTAGCTCTGGTAAAATGGTTGATAGCTGACGTTAGGGGTGTAAGCGAGCCGAATTGAATCTTAATTTGTTAGAGTTTATGCAACAAATATTCATTAAATGTTAATATATATAACTTATTAAACGAGCTTGGTCGAGATCGGGTTGACTCAATTTGATTACTCTTGGTTCATTACAAATATTTTCATTACAGATATTCATTGAAAAGCTTGGTTTTGAATTTAAATTCGATAACGAGCCAAACCGAATATTTGATTAATTTACCACTCCAGTTGATATTCAACACTATTCATTATTCAGATTAAACTGAGTGGGATCCACCCGCCTTTGGTTGAGCCAAATGATCACAGAACATAATAATGCCTTTTGGCTCTAAACAATTTCCTTAATTAGGTGGAAGCATTTTATTTGCAATACATTTCCCTGAAGCTATTAAAGAAAATAGTGAACAAGATTTTACTGCTTCACAATATTTCAGTCTCCATCTTCTGTTCACAGAACATAATGCCTTTTGGCTCTAAACAATTTCTTTATGCTATCTAATAACACTGAACCAACAGAAGAACCTAAGAACTAACATAATAATTACATCACTGTTCTGATTTTAGTACATAGTTACAAGGTTGTCCCAAATCTCACCCTCCTAGTCCTAGCTGCTTCAACCCAGAACCTCATGTCAATCACTGCTCATCAATATTTGGGTTTTGCTGCTGAGAGGAGACGGATATGGAAAAAAAGAACGACGATAAATAGATCGTCTGTGTCAGAATCAGCTCGAAGCTAATATTTACAGCACATAGCGTCTACTAGCGGAAGAGTTCTGGAAAAGACCACATTATGATCCTGGCGAAGGTGTCGGACTCTAGGAACTCGATATGAGCAGCACGACCGATCATGGTGTTCAGGCTCCTGCCAGCAGAGGAGGTATCGAAGTTGACATCGCATCGCATGAAAACTCGATGCTCTGAGAGAGGGGCGCGAATCTGGTCTAAGCAGTTGTTCAGCATCTCCACGAAGGCTTTCCCCTTTTTCGAGTAGTCCAGTAAAGACGATTTGCACGACTCGATTCTGGCAGAATGGTACGGTATGTAACCATCCTGAAACAATTAGACGAGTCCAAACTTTCCATAACCGATTCAGATTGAAAAAACAAAGAAAAAGGCGTAAGATACAAATATAGGCATATGGGATTATTCAGGTGAAAACACCACTCTTATGGTGCAAACCAAGAACTCATCTCAGTTGCTGGATTGACGAAATAGAGACCTAAGATTTAAACCTCTCATTTGATCCCAATATGTAATTTTCGTTACCTATATTTAATTAAATTTATTTATCATTAATGATGTGTTTTAATCTCAGTCCTTTATTTTACCAATCCAACGGCTGAGATTAGTTCTTAGTTTTCACCCGAAAAAACAAACGTAACAAGCGCCAAATATAGGCATATAACAAGTTAATGCAGTCTAAAAACCAATTTTGAACATTATCTTTATTTCCATGCCTTGCCTGAAAATGAGAAACTTCACCTGAGGCGATGATAGCAAGATCATATTCTTGAACTTGTCCAGCGTCTTCTGCTGAAATAAGTAAGAGAACATTTTAGCCTGAGACCAAAACCTCGTCATTTCGGTTCCTTGACTTTTAAGAAAAATGCAGGAGAAAAAATCGTCGTTTTTATCACAATGAATTCATTTTTGATACCTTGCAGAGCTTATAGAAGAATGTATTACAAATATCCGGATCGTCCGTAAAGGTAAGCTGACGAATAGACTGTGTGCCCTTAATCTTCTTCAGGACCCATAATCCAGAGTTAAATAACGAGTTTGAACTGTACATATACCCTAAATGCGGACCAGATATAGAGAAATATGTATAAAAGTATCTCTGGAAAGGTTCCATGATGCTTTCTGCAAAAAAGAAACGACACTAAATTTAGTATTAGAGATCATAAAATGAAAATGTAAAAATTACCTTGACCTCCGTATCTTACTTCACCTGATAATGCAGAGCGTATAATGACATTTCCGATGGAATGACCAACAAAGCTTATTTTGATAGGTTCGTGCTCTCCAAATCTCGATACCCTATCCATTTTCCTTTTAACGAAATAAGCCACTTCCTCGGCTAACCTAAATCCCATGTCTTTGAAGTCCTTTGTCGTTCTGCCTTCGTTCGCCTCTGACATGAGACACTCTATGTTAGGGTCGATTAGAAGCCACTGGTTCCGAATAAGTCTCAGATCCAGATGGTGTCCCTGTCGATTTTTGAGTAATGAGTAAAATTAGTCTTCAATATGAGTATAATCGACTGAATCAGTGTAGATAAATTTCATATTGCAGCAAATTATTAAAAGTATTGGACTCCCTTTACAAGGACGATTTTGATCAGTTAAAATCAGACGAATGCATGAGAAATGGAAGTTAAATTTGAATTTTTCAAGCCACTACAGTAACCAAGGTTTTTTAACTTGGGATTGGGGAGAACTCGGCAAGGTGAAAAAATAAAGAATTATGAGAACTCAGAGGAGAAAACGGCAAAACTCATTTTGTATTAAATAAATCTTATGTATACATATAAAAGTCACGTGAAACACAAAAGTAACAATATTTTAGTAAAATATGATACTTTCGAACAACTTAACAAGAAAACAAAAACACAAGTTAAAGAAAATTTAATCTCATGTAAATTTTTTTTGACCAACTCGAAACAGGTTTGACAAACTCGATAAAACTGAACCACCAACAACGAGTTTTAAAACTACTCCAAAACTCAGCCAACTCGATTTTACCAAGTCCTCAGGGAGAAATAGGAGAGAACTCGGGAGTTTTAGAACACTGACTGGAACAAGTGATTTCTGATAACAAAAGATGCATAAGGCAAGAATTTGGAGAGAAATAAATACCTGAAATCCATGTACAAAGACGACGATGTTTAGACCGTGACCATTCTGTTGTGTTATGGCCTTGTAGCTGTTGAGCAAACACTGGATATCTTTCTGGTCGAAATGCTTGAAGCAAGAGTTTTCACTGGTAGCATAAGATGGAGCGTTCATGGCATGTTCCACTATCATAATAGGCATTCGCGAAGGATCGCAAAATATATGCATATCTTGAATCGACCTATTGTTTATCTGCACCGGAGCAATACCTTTTTTCATAAACTTCCCAAACACGAACTTTTTGGTAATGAAGTCTCACAAATTAAAAAAAATATTACCTTCGCTAGCGCTATGTTTTGGCGTTGAAGCTCGGCACACATGGCTGAATTATACCCAGGCTGCTCGCACGCACACAGATAAGTAAAAAAAAGAAAGATTAATTGCCTATGCAGAGAAAATCAACTCGCTAATGAAAACATGACATTTTCACGTGATGGTAATGAAGCATATAAAGAGCATACGAGAACTGATGTTAAATTGTTATTACATCATCACTTAACCTCCACAAATCCGTAGCTTTGCTTCGTAAACCACATGAGGAACACGGCTCGTCATTCCTACCACTCATATAGTAAAGAGGAAGAATGGCCTTGGACTGTAACATCCACATCGACCATTCAGTTTTCCGATCGCTACCCCACACGTAATGAAGAAATTCCAATATCTTCTTTCTGTTAGCCCTGTAGTGAAGAAACGGGGTGGTTATGATTTTTTCAAGAAAAAAAATAACGAAAAACGGAAAATTCTTAACACATACAACCAAATACTATACATCCAAGGTTCTAAAACTCAGGATTGGGGAGAACTTGGCGAGGCGAAAAAAAAGTTCTGGGAACTCAGGGAGAAGTCGGCAAAACTCGTTTTGTATTAAAATAATTATTATATATATTGTGTGCATATGCCTAGAGATGGCACTGGGGCGGGTTCGGGGTGGATTTGGCGGTCCCGTCCCGGCCCCGTTTCTATCGGGTACAGGGATTTCCCTTTTCTAACGGAGGCCAGGATTACCCGTTCCCTGTTCCCAACCCAAAATAGTGTTATATATACACACACACTTCTTAAATTTTGTATTAAAAAATATTTTTTCAATAAAAAAAAATATTTAAAAATATTCTTTTTCATTAAATATGTATAATAAAATATTTTTATAAAAAAATATTCAAAAAAATCATTTAAAAGTATTATTTCAATCAAAAATATATTTTTTTAATATATCGGGACGGGGCGGGGATAACTCTCCCTGTCGGGGACGGGAAATAGTGTCATCCCTACATATACCTTCATATATAATTCACGTAAAAGACAAAAATAACAATATTTTAGTAAAATAAATACTTTCAAACAACTTAATAAGTTAATACAATTACAAAAGCATAAAGTATAGAAGAATTTCAACCCATATGTAAAAAAAAAATTAAAAAAAATTGATCAGGTTTGAGTTGTTTGACTGAGTGGGAATCGACAAAACTGAACCACTCAACTCAATTTTACTGAGTTCTCGGGGAGAACTCGGGAGTTTTAGAACACTGCATACATCATATGGGTGAGTCACTATAAAATCAATGACTGGGCTATAGGAGATGTCTAAATCAAACTAAAACAATAGCTAAAGAACACTGAACATACCTGTGGAATTTCAAAAAGATATTCCATAAACATGACATTTGATGGCCCAGTAAGGAGAAGGACCGTGACAGATCATCCATCGATATGGAGCAAAGCAACATATCACTTTGAAAATCAATAATGCCAATTGCTTTCTGATTAAAAGACAGAACAAAATATTAAGCAAATTCTAATATCCTTGTAACCAATAAATAAATCAAATCACAAGGTGCCACATGCAAGAAACAAAAAAATGCAACCTCAACACCACTTTGAGCCGCGCCTGGAAAATGACAAGAAACTTCAGCGCCAGCAGTAGAACCAAACGGCTTCACATCATCCAGTTTGGAAGTAAAATCAGTCAAATCTATTGCCTGGTTGATTGCTTTACTAAGCACTATTAGCTCTTTAATAAGTATATTGTGGGCAGCTATCAATGCTTTGACGAGTGCGACCTCTTTTGAACACACGGGAGAGCCCCGGCCCAATGCATGATCGTTAACAAATTTTAACTGTCATTGCAAGAAGGAAAATTAGCTTCAAGATCAACGTAACAATAAACTGCACATATGCGCATCAGAAGCCAAAGTAAAATGAATTACATAGCTTTCAGGGGCATAAGTTGTTGCTTATGCTTTTCTTGTTCCTAAGAATCATATCCTACAGACTGTTTCATTTTATTTCTAAATACAAGTTTTCTCATCACGATTATAAATTATACCAGAAATATTCAATGGATAGCCATAAATAATATGTAGGTGCTTGACAAGGAATGATATGTAAGTGCTAATGAAGGCTCTCATTTTTCAAGGTTATAGAATGTGGAGGAGAGGATTTGGACCACTTATATGGTTGATTCAAATGCAACAACAAAAATTGCATGTGGAAAATCATATTATTATGCACACAAACCAACGAGAAGAGAGACGGTCAACTTCTCAGTTAAAAGGATATCCACTGAAGGAGAACATACCTGACCTTCAAATTCTTCACGGGCATCATCTTCAACAGTTCGGTCTCTGAAACAATTTAGCTGACTGAGTTACTTCGCTAGAAAATTCCATAATGGCGCATCAGCAATTAGCTACCACTCAAAACTAATGGCAAGTAGCTATCCAGAAAAAATGAAAGATAAAGATTTAAGGGTCGGTAATGTATTTAAGATACAACTGCAACAAACCTGGCTACCTTCGGCAGAGCCCCGTAAGCCTTTAGCATAGTGATGTGCACACTTACATCAACAAGAACAGTATGGAAAGTATCAAAATGAACAGGACAATAAGAATGCAATCCGAGAAGAGCTTTAGGAGGGATTCGAAATTCATGGACCGCAACAGTATATGTATCCATAGATACGTAACATGATCTGCAGATAGAGCAACACATTCATTATTCTGTGTTTGGAGGAGAAATATATGGTATCCTATTTTTTGTGATCGACAGTAAGAAATTTAAATTAGAAATAGGGTGCGACATCTCGATATGGTATCCTATTCTACTTTGTAAGACATCAAGCATTCACAAAAATCTGAATCCACGGAAATGGGTTATTACTTATGTTCAAACGGCAAGGCCTGGAAATTTATGCCAAGGGGATGCCAGTGGTATCCTGTTCTACTTTGTAAGACATCAAGCATTCACAAAAATCTGAATCCACGGAAATGGGTTATTACTTATGTTCAAACGGCA
>JAYMTP010007789.1:0-10658 GCA_036897365.1 Geranium brycei | reverse complement strand
CTCCAGCTTCTCGTTAACACTTTCTCTCTCTGTTTATATGTATCTTTAACAATAAACACTCAGATGCTCATCTAATAACAACAGAGGGTATTTTGGACATTATCAAAAAGAAAGTAGTCACATGCTATCATGTGACCGTTAAAACTAATGGAATACTAACTTTTGTCCCAAAATGCAATTCAGGGTACTGAAAAAAAGAAAAAAAAAGTTGGGTACCAAAGTGGGAAAAGTGTATAGTTAGGTGCACAAAAGTGTCATTTTCCCTAAAATCATAATCACAATTTGAAGGTTTACAGCTCAAGTTATGCTATCTGCAAATTTCAGTGACAATTATGCTTCGAATTAACCTTTTTCTGCATGTCAAGCCCTTAATAACCCGTCATCGCATATGTGGCATAAAGATCAGTAAAATACAATGCAAGAGGGAAAGTAAACTTTTAGCGGGATCAAAATATCACTCTAAACATAGTATAAATGCAACCACATCAATATCCCACACTAATGATTTGCTCGCCCTCGAGTTAGAGGATATACAACTATGGCCGTTTTCAACCCCGAAATTCACCCCGATATGGGGAGTTCGGCCTCTCCCGAGGGTTTTGTAGGTCCAACCCCAAATCCAAGAAATGCAAGTACAATGCAAGTGATACTAAAATAACTCAATCTTAATGCAAAACTCACACCACACAACACAAGATAATACTACACTCATCCACGATAATCCTTTCACACCAAGCAATCAATTACAGAACAAGCTCAGAACCACAATGCATAGACAATGAACTAAGTGTACATAAATAGGCATATAAACCTGAGAAATCGCAGAAATACCAAATTGTAATAATTGGAACTATTCTTTACTCATTGAAGATTTATCAATGCAAGTTCTCTATCTATACTGATCTCTTTTCACTGATATTTTAGAGTTCATATGTTATTAGATCAACCACATCTCCACTAATCGTAGGGTACCTAATGCCTTGGGTGAATACATGTGTAAAAACTTTTATATGACTTGTAACGTAGGCTTGGTCTAAGGTGGAAATTTTAGAGGGATAGAAAACTGGCTTAGGTAGTGCACCACCACAAAGTTGTTTCAACCTTACAAAAACCCAAATACATTTCACTCTCCTTACCTTGTTCTTTCCAAAGGCTTCCTCACATTTTTTTTCTCAATTCCCCTTTTTGCATTTCAAAATTAGCTCTCATAGTCTTTTCCCATGTTCCCAAAAGTTGCAAAAATTATGATTTTCTTGCTGCTTATCTTTTCCTTAATTTTCTTTTCTTCTTTTTTTTTGTCTCGGGGCTTATACATCTCTTTTTTCTCTTTCTTGCCCCGAGAATAGTACAGGTGAGACAAACAATGATAAAACAAGTTTTGAAAACAAGTGATAAAACTCATCAAAATATCCCAAAATATCTGTAAATGTACAATCATTCCCAAACAGGTCGGTAAACCAAAATATTAACCCGTCACTCAAGAATTAACTAAGTGGATGATGCAAGGAATCAAAATTACAATCAGAAATAGAAATGAAAGGGCACATTGTCTTGTAGTGCAAGGTTTCATAACAAAAGTTATTTGGCTCAAAAAAGTTGCAATGGATAAAATGTAACTTGTAAGATTTTTGGCTTAAACGGTCTAAAAATGGCCTACAGGTACTTCTTCCAATTTTTAGTGTTGAAATTTTGGTAATTGACTATGAATAAGTATATTAATTTATATTATGTAAATTAAATAAAATACAAAAATAGAAATCTGACATGGCCTCGAAGGCCCATGTCCGTCACAATAGCGTTGTGTGACATCTACAACCTTGTCAAATCTTGAAGTTCTTGATACTTGAGCTCCTAATCTTGATGTGTGGATGGTGAATTTTAAAGAAATCCCTTCAAGCTTTAAGAAAAGCCTCCAAGAAGAGAGAAAAACTCCTAAATTCATGGGTGAACAGTGGGTATAGAGTGGTGTGTGGTTGGTGAAGAGATGATCCAAAATGGCTAGGGTTTGGGCAGCTTTATAAACTCCAGAAAAAGTTTGTGTCATGGGAATAGGCACTACTCGTGACACTTCATGAAAATGTGGAACTTGTGAATGTCATGGGCAATGCAACGCTAGGACAGAGCTTACCGCACTCCAATCTAGTCTGCCTCTGAAAAACCTTAATGGATTGTAGTCTGACCCGTGACGTTGACCGTTAATCTTCCTTACCTTTGTGCCTCCGAGCTCTCCTTCAAAGTGCATTGCATGTGGCTTTTCCCATGACATCTCCTTAAGCCTTTTCTCTGCTGTTCTCTACTAAAGCGTCACATGCAATGCTTGCATGTGACATTGTCTTGTGATTTATGCTTCGTTAACTTTGCCAAATTGTCACCTTCTCTTACAACAACTCCAAAATTCTTTCAAATAGCCTATGATATCAACCATAGCATCGACAAATACCTTAGAGCAAAAAAATAAAAGACTATAAAAACTAATTAAACCAAAGATGATGGAAATAAAATGTAGGTTAAGAATGTTAATACTAGATCCTAGTGGACCCACATCAGATGGTGTTACAGAGGTTAAAGGTACACCACTTGTTTGCCAAGTTATCGAAGTTTGGGAAAGTAGATATCGAGTATCTTAGGCACATAATCTCCGGACCGGGGGTCGCAACCGTACTAGGGAAAATCTAGGCAATAGTCAACTGGCCGTCACCGAAGATGATCACTCAACGCATGGGGTTCCTTGGCTAACCAGATATTACCAAAGCTTTATAAGAAACCATAACGTCATTGTTGGCTCATTGACATAATTGTAAACTTTGATTCTTTTGATTGGACTAATGCCCCACTACAAGTTTTGAAAACTTGAAGAAGGCAGTAACCGAGACTCATGTCTTATGACTTCTAAACTTCAAAATTTCGTTTGTGCTCAACATGGACGCTTGTAAGACATAAGTAGAAGTTGTGTTAATGCAAGAAGGACGTCCATAACATTCTTGAGCAAGGCGTTGAGACCCAGAAATCGAGAATTGTCCACATACGAGAAGGAGCTAATGGCAATAGTCATGGGAATCAAACAATTTCATCAATAGCTAAGCCATCACAGGTTTATAATCAAAACTGACCATCAAGCCCTCAAGTTCTTACTAGAGCAAAGACTAACCACGAATTTTCAACAAAAATGGTTAGACAAGCTTATGGGCCTATCGTACATTGTAGAGTATAAGAGAGGTCGAGACAACCAAGTTGTTGATACCTTGTCAAGGTTGCCTTATGACGAGCCATGGGGAATCTTTAATGTGCAAACCGAAATGCATGAAAGATGTCGCATCCAGCTCTGTAAGAGACGATCAAGTCGAGATTATGAGCATTAAAATATTGATATGGCACATTCAATTCCAAGGTAGGAATTACATCAAGGAGTGATTATAATCCACCAAAATATCTACTTGGGCTCCTTTACGGACATCAGAGCAAGGGTAATCGAGGCTTTTCATGCTTTAGGTTTTGGCGGTCATTCCAAAGTTTTACCAATGACCAAACGAATCAAGAACCAATTTATATTGTTTGAAATGGAGAGGGAATTCACATGGTAACGTTATAAAATAGAGACGGTTAGAAATCTTTCCCTCTTACAACCGCTGCCCATACCTAATACCCCATGGCAAGACAGGCCAATGGATTTTGTGGAGGACTTATCAAATTCAAAGGGATTCAAATGCATCTTGGTGATTGTAGATTCTCAAAATACGGGCATTTCATACCACTGAAGCATCCTTATACAGTAGCAATGGTGACAACAATGTTCTTTGACAATGTGTATTAGCTACACGGGATGCCAAAAATAATCGTCTCTGATCAAGATCGAGTCTTCGTAAACAACTTCTTACAAGAGCTATTATGAATCGCGTGTACCAAGTTTCGAATATCCCAGAGTATCACCTGCAAATCGAAAGACAAACCAGATGACTTAACTAATATCTCGAATGAGGGCAGTAACACACCAACTCCCAAAGCATTGGGTCCATTGGCTCCGATTCGCTTAGTTTTAGTATAACTCGAGTTTCAACAACACATTAAAGACATTGCTTTTCGAAGCACTCTAGAGGAATGAGCCATCACTAACTAGCCATCTCGGAATTCCAAGCTCTGTAGTAGTGGTAGAAGAAAGGATCAAGGAAAAGAAACTCATGTTGTAATTGTTGAAAGATAATTTAAAATCAGCACAAGACAGGATGAAACAATACTTGGATAAAGTTAGAGCAAAAGTTTTAGTAGGGGGGAGTTTACTTAAGTCTACAACCATATCGCTAGACCATCGTAGAGATCAAGAAGAATTTTAACCTTTCGGCTCGCTACTTCAGCCTGTTGAATTGCTTGAGAAGATTGGTTAGGTTGCTTACTGACTTAAGCTACCGAATTCGGCTTGCATCCATATGATATTTCACGTTTCACTGTTGAAGAAAAAGCTTAAAAGGAAAAATTTGCTAATCATGCAATTACCAAATATAGACGACAAAGGAGCACTAGAAGTAATTCCTTACAAGTTTCTGGACAAGAAATTGATCAGAAGAAATGATGATGCGGTAGTGCGTTACTTGATGCGATGGAACCCATCAGCTCCGGGGAGGCGACATGGGAGACACACACGTAATCATGAAATAATTCCATGAATTCTTCGCTCGGGATGACCTTGACGTCAAGGTTTTTTAATGGATGAGGTATGATGGAGAACAAAGAGTCTTTCGCGAACATGGTGGCTTGAACTGGAATATGATGGAGAAATAAATATTTTCAAGCATGAAGGGCGCAGTCAAATTTAAACCTAGGGCTCGCCGATCTTCGAAGTTGTGAATCAGACTTGAACATTAGAGACAAAACTGGTCATGGAGCCATTGCACGAATTGATCAGGTTGTCTATTTCT
This sequence comes from Geranium brycei, assembly GCA_036897365.1. Lineage (NCBI taxonomy): Eukaryota > Viridiplantae > Streptophyta > Magnoliopsida > Geraniales > Geraniaceae > Geranium > Geranium brycei. The sequence goes on along the minus strand of JAYMTP010007789.1, from coordinate 5,748 downwards.
TGGATTTGAGATCAATGATCTTCACCTCCTACTCGTCGTCTCCCGCTGCCTGGAATTGGAACAACGATCTTTCTCCCTAATCTAATTCCATAAATTGATTATTTTGTTACGTTTCTGTTCCGATTTGAATTATTAGGTAGTAAAACTGAAAGAACTAGAATATAAAACTAATGAAACATTGAAAGAACCGCCTACCAAAAAGTGTTTGGATAAAAATATAAATTTACCCTCATTAATGATAAATGACAAAAATAAAAATTACGAGTTATAAATAATTTACATATATGTGTTATTGATAGAGTCAGCACATACACATTCTTATTTTTTTTTCATTTGACAGTCTAGATTGATTGTTAAGTTTGTATGGAAACATATGGTTTTGAACTGATTAGATTATTGGGGTGCGGACTATGGGCCCAACAAGGACAAGCTGGCCCATTATCGTACGCATCCAATCGCATACGTTGACGAAAGTGTGAATGAATAATTTTGCATATTCACTACATTTCGTTCCATTCTCGAGAGCCAATGTTTCTTACAAAATTATTACTCGTACCACCAACACTGAAGCAGCACACTAATTAAAAGGCCTTCCATTATGTTCTTAACTTAGCAAGTCAGCAAGTGCCATGCTGTTATTTAAATATGTATTAAATATTAGTAACCAACACTTTTACTCAATATTATATTAACTAAAATCTTTATTCAATTTGTTAGTTAAGTACCGATGAGAAAAAAGGAAAGTAATTAAACCTGGTTCTATATTAAGAGACCGAAAATGACGCAACCAATTGGGGTTTGATCATAGGGTTGGTCCACAGAGTTTATTGCTCTTACTCTCGTCTATACAAAAACAAAAAGAAGCCAACAAAGAATCTGAAATTTGGTGTCGGAAAATCAGTGTTTGGGATGAGTTGTTGGAGTCACTTAGTGACGATTGTCGGTGTTGGAGTTATATAGTGTCGGCAACGATGTTTCTATAACTATTAATGTCTATTCAAGTTGTATTTACCAAACAACCATTTGAAGTTATATACAAATATAAATATGATAATAATAATAATAATAATACAGTGCGTTGATGCCTTGGGTCACCACCAATCCATGATGTTTCTTGTTTCTAATTGAATAAATGTTATTCTTCGCATATAAAAAGAAAGTAGCTTTAATTAAAGAAGGTGGTTGTTTTTAATGGAAAATATGATATAGACAAGTTGTAGTTGTATACGGAAAAAAGCAAGACCAGTTGGTCGAAAAAATGAGTTTATATATGGTCCACATTACACGGCATGCACCGTCCTATGCAAAATCCACCCATTCTCAATCTTAAGTGGGGACCCATTATGTGTTTGTGCTCTTTTAAGGGCCTGAGAATGGCCGGCTTTATTAATACATTTGGGCTATACTTTCCTGGCCCAGGACATCTTCGGATTCACAATTTGGGCTACACTGACTGTATTCAGGCTGAATGTTATGCCCTTACACTGCCAGAAAAGCACTGTTCTCTCTTTTGATAACAAGTTTTTCGGGCACTATAATAATAATATTATTATTATGGGTTAATAACAAACAGCAACAAATAATTCGTCCATAAATAAAAAAGTACATCGTGTTTATTTTTCTCAAGATGCACACTCATATATTTGGAAATCGTGCACAACCGTGGTACCATCAAACTTTGAAGGAAAAAAATTATTTTACCATGTTGTAAATGAAGAACTGATCAAAGCAAGTGTTTGTGGTGACTGAATAAATCAAGAGTTGAAAGCAAAATGCATTCTCTTATCAATACTTTCCAAAAGGCATAGCTTCTATTTATAAAATTTATTTTGAACTCGTTTTTAGTTATAAAAATAAAGTAAAAAATTATTTTAGTAATAACTTTTTAAAAAAATAATAGAAAAATAAAAAATAGTTTTAAAAATAGTTTTTATTTTTTAAAAAACTAATATAATTTTTACGCTTTATTTTAAAAAATAGAAAAAAACAAATTCAAAATAATTTTAATTTAATTTTTTCAATACAAATGTGTTTTCATCATTTCCCAAAAAAATTAACAATGAGGGATAGAATGCAACTTTTCAAACTTAGAGACGTAGAATTGCGTTTTTAGCTAAGGGGAGTTTACTGAAAATAACGTATACTTAAGAGGAGTTATCTGACGTTTTCCGTATAATATTATAACACTCTCACTTGGACATTACTTATTTACAAATAATTATTTATAAATTTACAAGGAAAATTCAGTAGTATGCAAATTGAGTAAATAAGTAGTTCATGTGTTGGTGGACATGTATAAAGTTTTATCGTTTCATCGTTAAAAATCAGGAAAACCTAGTGTGCCAAAATAAAGAAAAAAAGATTGTAGTGCACACATATACAATCTTTGATTAACTTCTAAATTCATGCTCCCCTTGATGGATACTTTCCTTGATTGATGCTCCATTTGAACATTGCTCCCTCTACCTGCTAACAATTTTATTTTGGTCTCTTGCATAGTCGGTTCATGCCGATTCCTTATATAAACTTAAAAATTGATGTATAGCATTAGTGAATAAATATGCAGGATTTTCACTGAAAAATATGTTCATGACTCTTTTGAAGATTATGAGTATAAATAACTTTTAGTGACCCATTCTCCAATCTAGCTCTTTTAATATACCCTTGTACAAGTATCTTCATGTATTGCAAAATTTCTGAATGACTGAAAAATGCTGCAAGCAAAGTCTGTTTTGGAGAGTGTTGGGATATTGATGTCTCATTGCATGTAATTATGGACTATGTCTAAAAGTGATGTTTATGAGAATCAGAAAGATATTATGCATCTACATATTCAAGCAAACCAACATTCTCTACATACTTTGAGTATAACAACCTATATCTTTTTTTTTTGAAGGATAACAATCTATATCTTTAGTTTCACTTAGATAACAAAATATATGTTTGATCATGTTCCATTGTCGTCTATTCTGCTCTAAACTAAAAATATACCTAGATCATTTACCGTGGCTATCATAAGTAGTCCTTGAACATTGCATCATATATAATAAAACTCAAACACAATTGGATACGATATTTTCGGATCAAGTGTCTTTTCATCTTCCTTTGGGGTGAAAAATATTATTCCTATGATTAAAAGATCGAACGACCATTTAGAGTGTTGAGTGGATGCACATTATCCATGTAGAAATGCTTTAAGATGTTCTCAATACATTCCATCACAAAAATGCTCGATATATATGTCGAGACAATATTTTTTTTGTTAAGATATTCATCTAATTTTAATTTGAGATATTTACAGTATTTAGATCTCTTCGTGACTCCCAGTTAAGTTTATATCCTCAATGTATAGTGTTATCACAAATTAAAAAAATTGTCTTAGTCTATATATATATAATCTTATTGAATAGGTCGTTGGACAATAATTTAGTTCTTCCAACAATGAACTCTTTTAGAAAGTCTCATATAGATGTTGGTATCTAAAGTATCATACAAATAAATATTCTTTACATTCATTGTGTGTATGTCAAGTCATTCGGGGACTGCTAAACTGATAAAATATTATAAAGTGATCATATATATCACTGATGCACATAATACATTAAAATCCACTTCAGACCATTGAGAAAAATCTCAGGCTGCAAGCTTTATAGTATATTGATCGCCTTTATTTTTTTCATTTCTTTTATTTGTTAATACTCATTTGTGTTTTACTAGTTGAACATCATCTGGTGTTCAAAATATTAGCTATATACTTACCGCTTCGTCAATGAAATAAATTATCCTTGAATTATGTGTTCTCACTTTGGCCAATCTTGTCTTTTATGATATTCCTCAACTGTATGGCTCAAAGTTTATATTATTTAGTCGTTCATTTTCCGCTGAAAATGCGAAATATTCTCGATTATAATTGATTTTCAATCCCAATATTTCTTCACAAATGAATAATTCATAATTATTGACTGGTCAAACAGGCTGATCAGCAACCTGCCTATCACTTCATTTCAACACCAATGAGCATATTGCGGGCACCATATCCGTAGCATCTAAACACCAAATCAAGATATTTCTGAGCCTAAATTAAATAAGAAGAAAAGAGCTATGATTCTCATGAAGGATGTTTTTACATCGGAGATCCGGAAGAGGGTGGAAAAGGCGTTGGAACAGTGGTTGGTCGTCAGAAAATTATGTCTATAGTACAGCAGGTCACGCCAGACCAAGTCACAACACCCTGTCGTGAGTTGGGGTGTTGTGACTCCGTGACAGAAGACTAGAACTTGGATTTTCAACTGGAAAATATCCAAATCGCCCCTAGATCGATCTATGGTATAAATAACAACCTTTGGGACTTCCAATTTCAGATTTGACCCTTTTTGGGAGGTTGACAAGGGAGAATCTCAGCATTCTCCCAAGGCAATTCATCCCGCTTTTAAGGCCATTTTCGCTCCGAATTTTATAAGTGTAGTGCATATTATCACTCTTTTGCCTCACAGGTGTGCTGAGTGTATTTCAGGTGAAAACAGGGTATTTCAGACCGAAAAGTGGAGGAAAAGGACAAGTGCCTCGGAGAAGGCAATGGCCGAGTCAAGTAGCCAAGTCCCCTGACTCGGTTACCACAGGCAGGACTCGGCTGATTTCATTAAAAGATGGACAGAGAGGAGCAAAGTCGAACAAGGCAGCAGCCAAGTCTCCTGACTCGGCTACTTCACCTGGAACTCGGCCAAATTTAATTAAACTATGCAAGAGATGGAAAGAGAGCTCGAAGAGGCGAAAACATCAGTAGCCGAGTCCAGTAACCGAGTCAAACTCAGTATGAAGAAACTCGGCTGATTTTCCTGATCGTCGAAGAAACTTGTGTGAACCATATCTCTCTCGTATGAAGTCCGATTGAGCCGAAATCAGCGCCAAATTAAAGATAAATCAATGCGCTACAACTTTGGTGAAGGAAGTTTTCCCATAAGATATGTAGTTTGTGAGATATCATCCTCGAAGCATGACTGGTCTGCAGAATTCGGGAAGACGCGTTTTGAGCTGAAATTTCATATTTGCCCCCAGTTAGTGATCCGTTATAAACACAACACTTAGAGCTGCGAAATTATAATCCTCCACACCAGTAGCAGCCGTAGGAAGCACCAAGAGAGGCAGAGAGAAGAGGAGATTGAAGAGGGGGGATCCGGGCTTCAACGAGTACATCATTTAGAGCTTCTCTTGATTCTTTCTCACTCTAGGATTATATGTTAGAAGTAGTTTAATTTATATTTATGTATGGACTGATTTTGTGATGAGATTATTGAGGATTGGATTTGAGATTGGTTTTATTAAGAATTAATTATTAGTGTTTATTGGTAATCTAATAATTCTTTGCCATGCGATTTACTTGTGTTTATGAATTGATATTGAATATGGCTAGAATGAGATTGAGTAACTAATTGCATGTTCGGGAATAGGATGATGGAGAACGATTGGGTTTAGGATTAATTTCATGAACTTGTAATTGGGGATTTCGGATTAAGGACCTTAATTGTGTAACTTAGTGCTCCACCTCTCGGGTAGGCTTGATGGTGATCTAATCTAGGGAGAGAGGCAATAGCAATCGACCTAGGTAGATTAGAACAATTAGGCGTGGACTTACATAGCTAGTATTGCTATGGGTACATGTTATGACTATAGGGTACCAACCCGAAAGTTAGCCGGTCCTATAGGTTTTTAAGAACTAATTACTTTACGAATTGACTTAGGAGTGACGAC
>JAYMTP010007788.1:0-10658 GCA_036897365.1 Geranium brycei | reverse complement strand
TAATTTACCGAAATGCATGAAATTTATTGTTTGGATCCCGTGAATTTTTCCATCATTGGCGGCCATGTTATTCTCATGAAAATCCATTAGTTTCGAACACAAATCATGGAGCCACTTATGATTCTAAAGTTGCTGTAAATTCAAAACCTTACATTAAAGAAGCTTAGAGTAGTTGTTTTAAAATGCACGAAAATATTGTCTTGTCCACAGTTAAATATCAAAATCACATGAGTCTTTATGTTGTGTTTGCATGAGATAAATACAAAAATAAAGATATATAATTTATTAAGTAACTAAGAAAATTGGTCAAGTCAATATTATTATATTGTGGTGCAAATTGAAAATTTATTTTGGTATTGACTATGAATTTTGGTAATTCATTATGAATAAGTTATTAAATAAATTAAATATAATATGAAAATGGAAATCCTTCATGGCTCCTGAGGTCCTTGACCTCCATCGTAACGCCGGGCAATATCTAAACACCGGGTGTAAGTGTAAAAAGTGTTTCGTGAAGGGTCTTAGATTTCATTTTCCTTTTAAACTGTCAAATAAAATTCAAACTTGATGAAATGCAACTATTTTCTGAAAAGTCAAAACGTAGGTCAATAATCTCCAGCATGGACACGTGTAAGTGAGGAATAAGCGTTTTCATTTTCATGATTTGGATGCATCAACGATCCCATTCAATTCAATTCAACGCAACATCTACCCTTTCCCTCTACCGGAAAGAAATATCAAATTTACGGACGAATCCAGCTACCATATCAAAATATTTCCAATTTCTCTCTCCCTCCCTCTTCAGTTTGCTTCCCGGAGGCGGAGAGAGATTTCAATGGCGATCCCAAGATCCTCCTCTCAGGCTTTCTGCTACAGTCTGCTGCTGGTTTCGCTTCTCTGCGCCTCCAGGGTTTGCGATTCCACAAGATCTGACAAGGAAACCCGTGAAAGGTTCTACGGCAACATCTTCAACTCTTCCGCGCCAGTTGAAGACCACGGCACTATTGCCAAAATGTTCGATCAGGTTCTCGAGAAAGAATTTTCCGAGAGTGAGCAGAATGAAGGTTCGTAACATCCAACATTGTTTTATTGATGAACTACTTGGGTAATTCGCTAGAATCTCCTTACTAGTTGTAAATTAGATAAAAATAACATAAAATGGTGGTTATGGTGTTAGAGATCTGTAGTAATAGAGGTAGATGTGTCACTGCTAGAGCTAGGTTAAGTTAAGTTGATCCTTTGGCTGCAGATTATAGTTTAAGGAAATTGTTGGTTTGACTATGAAGAAAAGAACTAGTGGTTGGTTGTAGAGAACCCCAGGATCTATGAACTTTTCATAGTGTAACCAAGGCAATTCTACAAATCAAGGTGCCAACTTGGCTGTTAAGACATCATAACAAAACATAAATCATTGAGTTTACAACATTTATGGCTATTTAACAGCTTCAAGAAGTCCTAGCATAGGTTTGTCATTTTCGAAATTTACTAGCATTATACTTGGATTTCTTTGAACATAAAACCTTCCTTCAGCATTGCAGTCAATTTTGCTTCACCGCAACAGAATATCTCCATAGAAACTTGACTGTGCTCATCTTAGCAAGGAAAACAAGGTTGTTTAAGAAGTTCTTTGCACTTTGTCACTGGAGCAGAATGAATATTTCTGCATATTATTTATTTATTTTGAGTGGGAAACCAGACGTCCCTAACTATAAACTGCTATTCATGGTGTGGATATGAGAAAAATTCTAAACAATGACTACATTACATATTATCCATGATAACTATCTAGTCATATTGCTCTCTATTCCATAATATAAGAAAACCTTTTATGATCTGGATTCTAGCTGTTGTATCAAAAGGTGACTAGTTTTGTCCAGCAACTTCAGCTTTGGAATGTGTTACATATATGCTGTATGCATTTTCATAACAAGGTTTCGCTGTAGTTATTGCTTCTGTCAGTTAACAATTTATGATACCTAAGTACTGCTGGAATCAACAAGTACAACAATGCTTGAAAATAGATGTTTACAGTTTAGACTGTTGTAGATGTCTAGAACTGGATATAATTTTTTTTTAATCTCATTTTGGACTAACATTTTTCCTATGCTCTCTTGTTCTCGTAAAATTTAATTACAAATAAATATTAATAGCATGTTTTGTATTTCATTGGTTCCTCTTTCTAAGTTTGTATGTAACATGTTTTAATTGTTTTTCTTTCTTTCTTTCTCCTACTAGGATCTGATGGAAGTAACTTCAACAGCAGCGTAGCTGATCAACAAGTAGGTCTTGGTTTGATAATTGTTTTTTTATCAATAGTCACTTTTCATCCTACATTCCATCATCATATTAGCCTATTAGGGTAGGGGTTCATCTTGCTATAGAGTTAATATAGTTTTGGAAATGTTGGAATCTTGAAGCAAACCGTAGCCTGTTTTTTCATTTTACCAGCTTACATTTTGTTCGGATGCAGAAGTTCACTATTTTTCTAGCTCCGTCAATAAGTAATCATCTACATGAACTGATGAAGTACATTAAAGAACCGAGATTTAATTATTCATCTGGGTAAATGTGTATCTTGTATTAATTATCCAGTACGATATTTTGAGTTTTGAGGGTCTTATGGATCTTCTCCAATTAAACATTGAATGTTTGGATATTTCTTATCTGTCTTATTGTCTATACATATACTACTTCAGAACTAAAATTAATTTTTAAAATTTTAGTTGGAAGAACCTTTCTTGCACACAACGAACTCACTTAGCTTCTCACTCTGCATCTTTCTCCAGCTTACCTATGTTCAACAATTAGTTTGATCGTGTTTGACAGGCTGTGCTGGAGACTGTAGCAAAAATCACTCATGAGAAGGGAAAGAAAAATGATACACAACTGACAAAGTATGAAAGTGCAAATGCAATCATTTTGGTGCAAATGGCATTGCCTTCTGAGTTTCCCTATCTTACTTGCACTGAAATAAGTATTTTCTTTGCTTATAACTTCGTGCTTTTACTTTACTCTGTTAGTGTTACAAAATCGTTGCTGGATAATGTCTTTACCATGGAGAATAATGACGATTCTGATGACACAACCCTGATAGACAAAAAGGTGTGCAGAAAGTTAGTGTTGGACATTTAATTTGGAAGCTTTACAGCTAATGATCTTGTATTGATTATTCATGGTTTTACTCATCTATATTAATTTCCTCTTCATATTTGATACCAGGATAATGTTTTTGTGATGTCAAACAAGAAATCCAAGTATCCTGTACTTCAAGTAGATTTGAGGTTCATATATATGCATATTTATATTATGTATTTTATCCTGAATATTCCACATCCACTATATTAGTCTAGGCTCTCACCATGCAGCCAGCTGGTGATACTAGAGTGCTATCTCTTATTCAAGTTATTCAGTTATTTTGTGGTTTATATATTTACTCTTCATTGTATTTTCTTCAGGTTAATTTCCGACTTGGTGGTGGTCATAGTTTCTGCGGCCATTGGTGGAATTATCTTTTCTTGTTTGGGGCAGCCGGTGTGTATCTGTGAATATTAGCTGCATTTGTATTTCAACAACTTGATTAATTGGTTGATTTACCTTGAGGCTATCTGTATTATGTAGTTTATTGAAGTGCAACTTTAAAAATCACTTTTATTTCTTCTTTTCCCTTTCGGTTAGATTATTGTGGGATACCTCCTTGCTGGCTCTATTATTGGGCCCGGGGGTCTGAAGTTCATAAGTGAAATGGTACAGGTATGTTTTTGTGTTTCACCCTTGATGTGTTTCTTCTTAAATTCGGGATGTTACATTCTAATATCATTTTTCATATATAGGTTCGGGCATAAAAAGTAAAGCTTCGATTATGTACAGCTAGATGCATGGACTTATTTCAAAAAAATTGTAGTTAAATAAATTGTTTTTAAAAAAAGACTACTGTACCAACTATTTATAAATATAGGTTCTGGGCCCATCTCTCAGGCATGAGTCATCTCGTCAGCCCATTGCCATTTACTTTTATTTTTAAATTATATTTGCTACAAAAAAACAAATATGTTTGGGGCCTCTCTTTCAAGCATGTCAGCAGCCTATTGCCCTTTATTTTTATTTTTAAATTCATTTACTATAATAAAAAATTGGGTTGACGAATGAATTTTTTCAACATTTTACTAACTACTCTAGGCAACTTATGTAGTATTTCTCTTATGACAGTTAGTATATATATGATCATTAGTTCATTTCTCAATTGGTTTTATAAAAAATGAAGTAAAATTGAAACGGAATTGATTTTAAAGAATAAAAATAATATTCATAAATATACAAACTGTCATAAGAGAGAATACTACATAAGTTGGTAGTGGTGAAACATTGGAAAATTTCATTTGTCAACCCAATTTTTTACTGTAGCAAATGAATTTAAAAATAAAAATAAAGGGCAATAGGCTGCTGACAAGTTTGAAAGAGAGGCCCCAAACATATTTGTTGACTTTTTTGTAGTAAATATAATTTAAAAGTAAAAGGCAATGGACTGATGAGCGGACACGTGGGGAGATGAGCCCAAAACATATTTTTGTGAATAGTTGGTACAGCAATCTATTTTTCAAAATAATTTGCTTCATTGCAATTTTTTTGAAAAAAATACTAGATGCATACTGCATGTATTTTTGTTGGAAATAACATATTTTAATACTAGTTTCTCCATTAGCTTTCCTGTGGACAAAATTACTCAAGATATCTAAAATTATCTGCATCTTGTACTTAGAAAAATAGTAAGTCTTGCATTATCAAGACCTGGCCCATCCGCAGAATAATGTTGCTAATATTAACAGCTTACTCCGGGACACACTGTCTTCTGGTAATAATTATACAGCCTGCTACTTTGTCATAGGGTTTCATAGATTGAGCCAAGAAATTTGAACATATTATCGGAGCTCCATTTCTCTTCATTAATTTGTAATTGTCTACAAGTTTTCGTTATCATTTGGTCCTGATTATTATGAGTGCTTTTCATGAATATGTTCATAGCTAGAGAAGAATTTCTCCATCGTCATATCTTTGTGTTGACTAATATTCTTCTTCTTTTGCTTGTAGGTAGAAACTTTTGCACAGTTTGGTGTTGTTTTTCTTCTATTCGCGCTGGGGCTGGAGTTTTCTTTGACAAAGGTATGCCATCTTTTGGTTGGGAGGTATAAATTATGAAATTTGTGCATTAGTTTCTTCTCATATAGCAAGTTCCAGTTTTCACTTTGCTTAAGATTCTTTTCTATTTTGATTAACTATGCAGTTAAAAGCTGTGGGCCCAGTTGCTGTTCTTGGAGGGCTACTTCAAGTTATCATATTGATGTCTATGTGTGGTGTTGTTGCGGTGGTATAGTTCTGATAGTTTTCAATATCTATTGTTCCAAGTTGAAGTTTTAAATAATGGCTACTAAATCTGCCTATCTACCAACGGTTCAGTTATGTGGAGCAAAGTTGTCTGAGGGTATATTTATTGGTTTCTTCTTGTCAATGTCATCAACAGCGGTGGTACTCTTCTGTACCGTTTTTTTCTCCATTTCGTTCTCTTGTTTGCCCCTTGGTAAATCATGTATGTGTTTCGTGTTTGGCCCATTATCTTTTTTCAGGTGGTGAAATTTCTGATTGAACGAAATAGTACAAATTCTCTACATGGTCAAGTTACAATAGGGACACTTATTTTTCAGGTATCTATCAAAATTCTATTATGTTTAGATGTTAAACTTGGCTATATAATGATTTGGAAAGCTCTATCCTGCGGTGAGTAACAACAAAAAGAAAAAAAAAGCATGATAAATATCCATTTCTCCATGGATTATTTCAGGACTGTGCCGTTGGCTTATTGTATGCTTTGCTGCCAATTTTGGGTGGTAACACTGGTGTTTTCCAAGGAATGATTTCAATGGGAAAGCTGTAAGTTGCTTTTGTCATAATGCTTGCTCTCCCTACCAGTCTGATCTATGACGTCATGCCCCTATTGTTTTGTAGGCCAGCACTCCTATAGATGATTTTCATTACCTCCTTATTTACTTCCATTTTCCATATTGGAAATAACCTCCATCTGCTACTAACTTCAGGTTGGTGCTGCTGTCAGTATATCTCACTGCCGCATCCGTGTTATCTTGGTCTATCGTTCCTCGCTTTCTAAAGTTGATGATACAGATATCATCTCAAGTGAGTATTAACATATTTTACTACACACATTTCTATTAGCTACCTTTCTGGATTGACCTTAATTTTGTTGCATGCTTTTCATCTTTTTCTGATACAGACAAATGAACTTTATCAGCTCGCTGTCGTTGCTTTTTGCTTATTATCTGCTTGGGTAAGCACAAAGTGTAGTTATACTTGTTGTAAAGGTACAGTGCTTGTGACCTGGTGGTTTAGGGTTCAAGTCATGGCGGCAGTATAAAGTCTTAACCTAAAAAAATATTCTTATTTGGCTCGATGCACGCCAGTTTAGGATGGTTGGGCATAGCACATCAAATATTTCATGATATGACACTATTATAATTAACTTTTTTAAACTGTTGAGTGTGCCATATGTGCCTACCACATGCTAGGGTAGATATTAAAACCTAAAGAATGCATAAATGTCAGATGTTTAAGTCTTCCTCTCTAGTCATTTGAATATACTTTCAATGATGAGCTACTTCATAACACGATAGCAATATTTACATCTTTGTTTTCTTATCCTTTTTCACTATTCACATATCAACTTGTATCCTTCAGTGCAGTGATAAGCTGGGCTTGAGTCTTGAGTTGGGTTCATTTATGGCTGGAGTTATGATATCTACCACTGACTTTGCACAACATACCCTAGATCAGGTATTCTTTTTCTTGCGTATATGAAGGAACGTTGTTTTCCATGTTTTGGATTCTAGCAGCTGACATGATAACATGGAATCACGATAGGATCAGCCATAGTAGGGTCCTCAGAATAGAGAACAGAGGGATAAATAATATGAAATTATATGAGGATGTGAAGATCACTGGATTGACTACTGGACAGTAAAGAGTAGCAGTCTCACATTGATGGGAGGTACCAAAGTTACCCTAAATATAAAGGAAAAAGCTAAACTTCACGAACAAGATTGACCCTGTTGTAGAGGGAGCTCAGGCGCTCATATGAAAGCCCATTTGATCTGTTGGGCTTGGTAGAAAAAATAGAGATTTTAGATTGAGAAATTTGGTTAGGCCTTGAAAAATGTAAAATTGAGACTGGGCGGGGATTAGCTAGCTAGCTTTCATATACAAAAGATACAATATAGCAGTGTTACTGTTAGGAGTCCGGCTCATGGATAACTCCAACATTATTTTATTAATAGTCTAGATAAGAATCACTTTTCTTTAGTTTATTATTATATTAGTTTGGATTGATCTAGTTGGAGAAAGAGTTCTAGTTGTTATCTAGTTTGGAGAGTGAGTCCTAGTGAATTAGAATTGAAAGTTTTTGCATGTATATATATACCTGCCGAGATCAGTGAATAATATAGAAAATATTTTGGAGTTAAATTAGTTTAAAGAGATAGACGCTCACTCCAACGAGCTCACCGGTTACCATTGTGCACCAAAAGAAGTTGACTCCCTTCCGGCAAGCAGTCCCACAGTTACGGCGGACCCATAAAGCGATCCCGAGTCAAGGACCATAACAATTTGGCATCAAAGGCTAACGTTATGGGTGAAGAAATTGCTGAGCGGTTCGAGAATTTCATGCGCACATCCGACCAGCGGCAACAAGCCATGGAGACACAACTTCAGGCACTAGCAGCACAAATGCGACAATTGACAGAAGCACTAAACGGTGATCGAACAGAACCCGTCCAAGGAGTTGAAAGCCGACAAACCGAGATAATTAATCCCGGGAGAATGGAAGGATTTGGGAGGTACGGCGGAGCAACCGGACAACCATGTCCAGCAAGGATGGATTTTTCTCGTTACGACGGTGGGGAGGAGTCGGTGGCATGGTTGAACCGTTGTGAATGCTACTTTCTCCACCAACGAATACGAGAGGAGGAAAAAGTGTCGTTCGTGGCAGTTCACATGGAATCAGAAGCACAACTCTGGTTCATGGAATTGCAAAGGGAGCATCACCAAATTTCGTGGGGAGTTTTTAAACACTTTTGTAATGTCAGATTTGGGACAGTAGAGAGGGAACAAATTGGCAAGCTGTCCAAACTTAGACAGACAGGGTCAATCGTCCAAACTTAGACAGACAGGGTCAGTCGAACAATAGCAAAGGTAGTTCGAGAAAATTTCAGCTCAAGTACCATCCTTGTCGGCCGAACAGGAGGTATCGATTTTCATTAGTGGCTTGACAGATGCTCTGGCAGTGGACGTAGAGGTTCAACGACCGACCGATGCCATGACTGCCATGGCCTTGGCTCGAATGTATGAACCGCGATATAACCGGGAGTCGATAGATGTGCTCAATATCCAGCAAACTTCGACAGGACCAGGACCGGACCGAGTGCCCTTTGTGAGGCGAATATCTCGGGAGGAAAGGTCGGAGCAAATGTCAAAGGGACTTTGTTTTAACTGTGACGAAAAATACGAGACAGGACATCGTTGCAAAAGATTGTTCTGATTGGAAGCGGTAGAGGAGAATCATGTAGAGACAGATTCGGTTCAGGACATGTACGATCCAGGGATTTTGCCCTCGCTGTCCATGGATAAATCCAACATTATTTTATTATTAGTCTATATAAGAATCACTTTTTTTTAGTTTATTATTATATTAGTTTGGATTTATCTAGTTGGAGAAAGAGTTCTAGTTGTTATATAGTTTGGAGAGTGAGTCCTAGTGGAATAGAATTGAAAGTCTTTGCATGTATATATATATACCTGCCGAGATCAGTGAATAATATACAAAATATTTTGGAGTTAAATTAGTTTAAAGAGATAGACCGCTCTCTCCAACGAGCTCACCGGTTACCATTGCACGCCAAAAGAAGCTTCAGCTCCCTTCCAGAGAGTAGTCCCACAGTTACAGCGGACCCATAACACGATCCCGAGAGTTACCCAAAGTATAAGTGTTAAGAGTCAAACTCAATTAACAAGGTAATTTTCCCCGATGTTATTGTGCTTACAATTGATCCTGGAAACCTATGAGAGAGGCACCGCCCAAGCGTGCGACTCCGACTCTGCGTATTGAGACTGTCTCCTCTCTACAACGACAAAGAAGCCTATGCCATCGAACACCCTTTTCTATAGATGGAGCCTCTCGACCCAAGCACCAATCCCGAGTCTCGCGACCCAACCCTAAGGTCCCGACCAGGTCGTCCTCTCGCAGAGTTGGAGCATCACATAGCTCCCGACCCTTTGCGATTCATAGGCCGCCCGATCTAGGGACCCTAGGATTCTGACCAGGTCTTAGGTGCCCTGACCACCGCCGTCTACCAAGTCCGTGAGACGCGGCTCCCAGAGCCAGTCACGCCGACCTACACGACGACTCAACCTAGTTTTGATCCTCGTCGCGTACAAAATTCCGGTAACAGGTCTACCTGAATTTCCTCCTTTGTGTATGTCAACCGGCTCCCGTTAGGATCCTAAATGGACCATCTTGGGAACCGACCTGCCCAGACATGGGGACCGAGGGTGACAATTTTTTGCCTTCGTTCACTTTGAGTAAGACAAAGGACCAACTGCTCCCATCATTAAACTCAATGATTTCCGATTGCGAGGGACCTGTCTCTTAGGCTCAGTGGCGCACTCTCATCGATCTATCTCCGACAATGAAAAGGCTTGGGACTCCATCGGATCCTCCGCTGTCTGAACCTAGCTCAACTATCACCCGAGATTGTCAAGGCTTGCCTAACCAGATTATGGATGAGCACCTTTTTGGCTTAATGCTTGCTATGGCCAAGAAAAATTGGTCTGTTCGGGAAGTTAGAAACATTCTGGAAAATGACGAGTTGCATGGGATCAAGGTAATTAGTCAAACTAATTCAGTCTAGGCCAAGGCCGCACAGTCTGAATCTCGAACGGAAGTCACTGGCGGCCACTTCCCGGATGGCTTGCCTGGATATTAGTTCTTTTACAAGTTTAGACTTCACATCCCCTTCTCTTCTTCTCATGCGGGTTTTTTGGCCATTTGCCTTGGATAGAAAAAAAAATCTTCTTACTGTATCTCTTAGTTTCTTTCTCTCTTGTTTTGTTTAAACCTTGGTTTGGGGATCCCACCCTGAGATCCCCCTTGTTCTCATACATTCAATATTGCTGAAAAAACAACTCAATTAACAGGATCGTTCATGTTGTAATGCAATTATATGAATACCCACTTAATCCAAAAAGAAGTATATTTCAATGCCAGCAATAAGTTTATTTGCCCAATGGACAACTTAGGATTTTCCTATTGATTCAAATTAGTTCTTGTCTCTAGTAAGAAACAACCGTATGTCTTAGTCCTTCATGATGTTTGATTATTAATAATGAGAAACCAAGCTAGCTAGCAATTCAGTTTTGATGACTTTTCCCTTATAAGCGAGTCATCGCTCTGAAGGAATTCTATGGGTTCCATCGATTCAATTTCATGCAAAAACGTTAATTAACCATGGAATCCCGTAACTTTAAAACTGGATTTTTATGTAGAAAAATCCAGCAGCATGTTAATCATAATAAAAACGTTCCTACCTTTACCGATGTTAACA
>JAYMTP010007787.1:0-10662 GCA_036897365.1 Geranium brycei | reverse complement strand
AGATAGAGAGAGGGACTTAAAGTTGCTCCTCATCGGTGATTCGGGCTCGATCTCAAAAGGTATGATTAATTCTTTAATTAATTAATTTAAACCGTAGATCTATCGCGTAGATCGATCCTGGGCGGGTTCGGGGTTAATATTCAATTTTATTCCGCTGCGCATACTCTGTTTTAGACCCTCCGAACCCCAACACTAGTTTATGTAACTCATCAATCCATGCACCGTGGAACATTGTTATATTATATGGCAACTATATAAACATGTCCTTCCTCCCACGTATAAGGCAGGTACTAGTTAAACAATTTCAAGAATAACAAAACCAAACAGAATTTACTACCAACAAATAGAGTAACTGCAGACATTAGTTCTTTCTCCTTCAGTCAAAACTTATTTCGAAATGTAGTTAGAACCTCAATTCCTGACAGCACAAGAAAGTATATTTTATTTGGTTAAAATGCTGTCAAAAATACTTTCATTTGGTGAATTTATATAACTTTCAGGATGAAAGTCACTCCTATGTGCATGCTCAAAACATTGAAGGGCCATCTACACCTAATTGTACAAAAATTTCCCATCACAAACCTCAAGGAACAACCTGTTCGCATGTAGGAAAGATTGGTAACAGCAAGCTTCATGGCAAACTACCTCAAAGAAGGGACTTAATTCCAAACAACATCCATTAGTGAACTTTTGTTTATTTTTGTTGGCTAATTCTGGAATTTTGCTTATTAATTGAAAACCAAATTAGATCATGAATTAACATGGAGATGAGCGCAAACACAGATGGGTATATAAGGAACAAATCAACTTTTTTTCTTAGGTTTACACAAGCTGAAATAATGAGTCCAAAAAAGGGTATGACTGTAGCAAAGCCGTGATATGGTTACATTTACTATTTGAAAAGCAGAGATAGAGAAGCTAAGCAGATACAAAAGCATAACAGAAGTTGCATTACTTATTGTATGTGAACTAACAGTCACTGCTAACAGTGTTATACACACAAAACGTTATTATAAACAAGAAATACTTCCAACAAATATTGTCCAAACTGTTAGCATGCTGCCACATTAAGAAGAATTTTTTTCAATAAAAATGAAGTGTTAAGAGAGGGCCAATCATCAATAGAACAAGAACCAAATATATAGAAAATTAGGATGAAATCAATCTAGAAAATTACGATCTAGAGTTTCGGTCAGGAAGAACAATGCAACATATCTTGATCAGAAAACAACTTACTAGCCTCCAACTTCCGAATTGAATTACTCAATGACTTTATTTCCTTCACTTGCACATCTAGCAGATTCGCAAATGTCTCGAAGTATTTCTTCTCTGACAAAGTAAAAACCATAAATCAAACTCTGAATATATTTCTCAGAAGTGAGAGATCAGAAGAGAAACCCAAAAGAATTAAGCAATTAAGTGTTATAAGTTTGAACTCAGCAAGATTGCCAAAAACCCACAATCAACACACCTTCACTTTTAGAATTCAACATTTCCTGGCTTGCTTTTGCCACATCAGCGGCAGCGGCAGCAGCAGCTTTGGCAGCTGCAGCTGCTTCTTCTGCTAAGCTTGGCTTTGAGGTGGTTTGCTTTGTTGGGTCATTTTCCTCTTCGGATACCACCTTGCGAACCCAAGACTTCAACCTTGGAACAAGAGCTTTCTAATAAAATAAAACAAAATAAAATGGTTACGATATTTCAATCAAGCTAAAAGGTATAGAATAGAATTGGAAAAAATACTAGGCCTTCATCTTTCTGATTAATATCAAAAGTTAAAACATGGCAAAATATTGAAGAGGTGTTTCATCGATACCTTAACCAATACTGCAGTTCCAGCACCAGTAACTGCAAGAAATCCCACAGCAAGAAAAGCATGAGACCAATGAAATTGGTACCGTGATAAGGTCCCACCACCAGGGGGAATGACACCAGTTGGAGAGGCTGCTTGTGGCTGTAGGGTTTGTGCTGATGGGTGTGGCTGAACAGTTGGTGATGATTTTACCTGCCCGCCTGTCATTAAGGTAGGGAAAACAGCAATGCCAATGGTTCAGTGATAAATTAATCTGGTCAAAATCAATAAGTCAAGGATCAACATGTAGCACCACAACTTCCCCCTCTATAGTATTGAAATACCTTGATTTGTAACTGTCTGTGCACTTGGAGCTGCATCCTGTAATTCACATTAAAATTTCAGGGAAAATACTAACAAGATACATGCATAAATTGTTAACGAAAAGAAATGCATGTGGCGGCTAAACGGCACGTAAATAAAAATGCTCTTAGGAAAACTCAATGGCCTTGTAGAGAAACAGTCGGAACCAGTACAAATATATATATATATGTAACTGGCTTACAGGTACACGCCGAAATGCCTCATCTATTTCCTCTTTTGTTAAACCCTTCTTCTCAAGAAAAGATCGTCTGTAGATGACCGGAGAACCCATAACTTTTGGGTGTGAAAGGAATTTCACAGCATTTTGCACCTGGTCCTCCCTTATTGGTTCTGAGTTCACAAACACAGATGTTGCGGAGTCTTGCTTAGTAACCTCTGCTTTGCCATCTTGTAGAGTCTCATTTTCTGGCTGCACAGTATCTGCACCTGAAAAAAAGAAGATAAATGTGTTTTTCTCTTAAACCTTAAAAACATATTGTCATTATAAAAGTTTCTATCACAAAACTCCCTGCAACCAAATGCATATATCGAAAGAGATTGGAAGATGCTTGCACTCAATCATGATAAAAATAATTAGTAAAAAAGAAAAAAGGTAGATATGGCAAGAAATTGCATGCAGAAGTTTGGAAAAACAGAACTGGTGAGGTATATTAAATCAGTAATTCATTCATTTTTTAAAAAATATCCTTCAAATATCTCATTTTACAACTTGCAAGTAGATATAGCTAAATTCTATCTCTATAAAAATCTTAACTTTATGCTGTCCACAACATGTCATCTACACACATGTACTCTCTTCTTCATATTCGTTTGCTCGGAAAAGCACATACTTGAAACTACATACACATAAATGTCTACTCAAGTCTACTAAAGAGTAAAAGAAAAAATTCGAAGAAAAAAATGGTGGGTTCAATGAAGTTGTAGAGAAATCAATCAAGCAATCGTCGTCTAACAAAAAAGCAGCCGAATTTGCTCCGAATCAGATGAGAACATACATACCCTTCTCAATCAATCAAACCCATCGTGAACCCAATTTCACCTACCACAGATTGAGTAGCTCTAAAGACGGTAAATCTGAAACAATCGGTAGCGAAGAAGAGAACAAACCTGGGGTTTGAGTTTGAGCCGCGGATTGAGTCGCCATAAGGAGTGTTAGAGAAGATGATGATTGTGAGGGTGATGGGCTCAGATTCGAGAAGCCGCAGAGAGAGTGTGGTTGCTCATAGTCGAATTGGAATAGCTCAACTCGACGGTACGGTGTGTTGTGTGGAATATACGGATAAAGCGGTCCCACTCCCAGTGCGAGACCAGACCATCATCATTAAGCCTAGCCCAGCTGATTGGTTGGAGAATATCCATACCAATAAATAAATAAATGGAATTAATTATTTAATTACATATGGAGCGGTCTGTACCCTTGGCGTAAAAGCGATTAAGGTTTCCTTCCTCTGTTGACGAGTTCGCGGCGGAAGACGTGTGCGAGGTGGTGGCTACCGGCTGGTAGCGCAGGAAGGTAGCGAGCAGCACCGTTTGGAAGAAAGGCGGCAGCGATCGACAACCAGGGCTTCATCTGGTGTGACGAGGAGACATATTCAATCTGTCCGGTGGCTTGTGGTTTCAGTCGGCTATGGCTGGAACGGGTGGAAGGTTGGGGAGAGGGCGGTGAGGAGGAGTAACTGTTCGGGCTGTGGTTGTGGGCGGAAGAGACAGAGAGGGGTGGAAAGGGCGACGTCTGGGCGAGGCGGAGGTCCGGTGGCGGCGCCTGGGCAGGGAGGAGGTTTCTGGGGTTGGGTGACTCGGGTTAGGGTTGGATCTGATTTTGGGGTTGGTTAGCTTGCGATGGTCAAATTGTGGGGGTATTACTTTGATATTATCTGGGAGGGGAGACGGGTACGGGAGGGAGGGGGTCAGCGGTGGATGGGCAGAGAAATTCCGGCGAACAGCTAGTTGCGGGAATGGTGGTGATCGGGCAGATAGATTGGTATGGGGCTTATTAAAGGTAGGGTCGATTTTGGTTGGTTGATAGATCGGTACTGGGAGGGAACCGGAGCTCTCTAGAGTTTGTGGGCAGACTTATGCAAGCATGACGTACTAGGGAGTCTTGGATTTCTTAAGCTTCAATACGACACCTAGGTATCCCATTGGGATCGAAACTTGGAGGAACGTGGGGTCTCTAGTGTCGCGATTCCCATATTGTTCGCATGGTTGATCGAGGAAGCTGGTTAAAGGCGGTCTGCAGTAAGATCATGGGGTTTCTCCATTCGTATGAGGTGGAGGTCGTGGCTCTGTTTGATGCTAATTGGTTCGAGTTGATTAGTCTCCGGGGTTATCATGGATGCCTGATTAAAACATTCTGCAACTGAATCACGAGGTTTCTCCATTCATATGAGATAAAGGTCGTGACCCTACATGATGTTAGACGAATAAAGCTGAACAACTTTGGAGGAATCATTAGTGAAGCGTGTTGCGTACTATCCATTATCGGAACATGTGTTTCTTTTGCTCGTTATCAAATGGCTCACGAATTGGCCAAGTTTGTTTTCACTAACAGTAGCTGGGTTTATGGTGAGGGGTCTGTCCTACCATTTGTAGCTTCAGCTGTCCGGTTTTATGTCGGGTTAGTTGCTATTTAATCAATAAATTCGTTTTTACCCTCAAAAAAATTAATTAATTACATATGCATTGTTGGCTTGTGAGAGTGAATATCGATCAAATCAAACTCGTTTATCTCACCTAAAACTTTATACTAATACATACAAATCTTAAGATATTTATCGAGTGGTACCAGGAAGGAATATGACGAACAGTGGCGGATCCAGGGGGCTGAGGGGGCACCCCCCCCCTTTGGCCCGGGAATTCGAAAAAAAAATCATACGAAGTTTTCCCGAAAATTGGATATGCCCCCCATACATTCTGGTATATATGCAAAAGTTGTGTAATATAGCAATCAGTTATGTGTAACTTAGTGGTAAGAATATTTTATTTTATTTTTAAACTCACTTATATGAAACGTTAAATCACTTTTTCATTTTCCATTAAAATAATTTGTTTTGTCCATTATAATTTGGTTAAATTATTTATTAGTTACTGAAAATTTGTGAATATTCTAAACAAAGTTATGTTGATATTAATTTTGATATGGGTCGTTTGATAAACGACACAAACTCGAGTCCAACCTATTAGAATTTGTAACTAATAAACTAAAAAAATTAATCAAGTTTGAATTAGTTTTTGTTATATGCATTTAGTAATTATTTTAATACTAATTTTTGTAATTAATTAATTAATTATATTAAATTAAATTTTTGGTATAAAGTTTTGTCCTCTTTAAAATTTTCTAAATCTGCCACTGATGACTCAAGCTAATTAAAGGATCATGTTTACTTTACCCTCATCCGAGTCATCCCTGCCTTACTCCAATACGCAAATTCTCCCAAACCTATCCCAAACCAAAACATATTTAAAAATAACTATGTATTATTAATCATGGATAAAGAAAACTATTTAAAAGAATAGTTTACAATCTCATCAACAAAGTCTTGGCTCAAATGCATTACAATGAGGCCAATTAGGGCTGACCATAATGAATCGTCAAAAGAAAATGACAAATTATAAAAGTTACGATGAAAAATGACTTGACTTGAATTAATTAACTATATTAAATCGACATTTTAAAAAGAAAAATGTCATATACATCTCCTCAAGTATACACTATTTTCACTTAGCTTCCTATGTTATTGTTTTTTTTTTAAATCCTATGTTGTTAGTAAGGTTATGGAACTCGGATCGCGGGGATATATCGGTCAGTCGATGAAAAGGGAAATCTGTCATACTCGGGGAGATCACGAAAATATCGCGGGAAGATTGCGACATAACGCGTTTTGTAATAAATAAATGATTAAAAAATATATTATTTATGAAAAACAAAATGAATGATATTTAATCATTTTTAATTTCAAACTTGACAATAAACTCGAAATTCAAACGTAAAATTGAAAGAGATGAATGAATGGGGTTTGACTTTTTATTTGTTGTTTATTAACCCAAATTTCAAACCGAAATTAATTAGGTGGACCGAATAAAACCGAATAATACCAGACAAGACCAAAATTAATTGATTTAAGTTGAAGTAGACCAGAATTTATTGATTTGGACCAGATTAGACCGGAATCAATTTGAATTTTGTTGAGTCAACCGGGTTTGACCGGTATTTTCATCGATATCGGCCATTTCGTCTCGGAAAGCTCGCAAAAACCAATATATCGGCCGGTCGCGGGGATATCTATAACATCGGTTGTTAGATATCTCCCCTTAAGTTTCAAAAGTTGCATTTTACCTCTTCGTTAATTGTTTTTTTGAAAATTATGTCAACTTTTGGAAAATTACGAAAATACTATTGCATTTGAATTTTAGAATAAATAAATAGATAAAAATTATATTGAACTTATTTTTGTCTACATTTGTTTATAAAAAAATTATTTGTATTCATTTTTTAAAAAAAAACATTTTCTTCGAAAATACAAAAATAAAAACGATGTTTAAAACCCGTTTTTTATTCTTTATTTTAAAAAAAAAACATTTAGAGAAAATATGTTAAAAAATAATTTTTATTTATTTTCAAAAAAAATTAATACATGAATATCTTCATCATTTCCAAAAAAAAGTTAACGGATAAAGGTAACGTGGAATTTTGATAACCTAAGTGGCTTAGAAAACGTGTTTATAGTCAAAGGGAGTTAACTGAAAATGACGTTTTCTTATGGGGAGGTAGGTGACATCTTCTCTTTTTTATATCACTTATAGGCAAGGTTGTAAAACTCAGATATCGAAAATATATCAGCTAGCTGACAAAAATGGAGATCTGGCAAACTCGAAAATAATGCGACAAAACGCATTTTGTAGTAAACAAATAAATATACATACTCATATTTATTATTTATTAAAGACAAAATGAATGATATTTTTAATTTCAAACTTTTCAATAATAACTATTTTAGATTATATAATTGTTTATAACATAAGTGGCAAACCATAATTAATTAGGTGAACTCACATTAAATAAGAATTAATTAGATTTAACTGAAAACAATTGATCTTTACCGGATTAAGCTGGATTTAATTTGAATTTGCCTAGTTGATCAACTTTGACCGATAATTTAGCCAATATTCGCGATATAATTGCAGGGAGGTGAAAATTTTGAATATATCACTGGTATCTATCGATATCCATTACACTGCTTATAGGGATGATAAGTATGGCTAGATGGATACCTCACCTTGTCCGATCCGGTAATTTGACGGCTACAAAATTTGTGGTGGCCTAGACTATGATCAAGGTATTTTGATCATTTCATATTAAAAATTAACTAAAAGTTAAAGAAATATAATTGAGTAAGAAAAAGAAATGTGCACCTGGGACAACATAAAAATAATCAATTATACATAATTAAAAAATGTGTCTAGCCGAATGTTTCATATATTATTAATTAAAAAACCAGGATAGTACATAAGAGAAATCTTAGGAACAAACAAATCCTAGAAAAGGTTTTTTAATTAATAATAACACACATCCTTTATAATCTTAATCAGAGACCATGCCTTACGAAATCAAGAGAACAGCTATCTATAAACTCCATCAAACCAAGAGTGGAGGGATCAAAATCATCATTAGAGAGCCAAAAAGAGCTCTCATTCTCATTGATGCCACTCAAACTCCACTCCTCAGTGCCAACAAACCCAACTGTGCCTTTTGGACCATCTCCATCCACCTCCTGCCCACCAGCCCCACACTTACCATCCAAAGGCTCCTCTGAATTTAATTCTGGAGCCACCTTGAGATTCTTTTCCACTTCACTCAGGCATGTGTTGGGAGAACCACAGACTTTGAACTTCCCTTTCTTGACCCCAAGCTTTTTGCTCAAATGAGTGTTCCAATGGTTCTTCACTTGATTGTCAGTCCTGCCTGGAACTCTCCCAGCAATCAACGACCACCTACAGATCACAATTCACATGTTTCAGCAATCTTGAAAACCAGAGATACAAGATGATGCTGAAACTATCAGCTAGACTAGAGTATCAGCACCTCCCCCAAAAAACATTGGGGTACTTGGACATTATGCTACATATTTCAATGAATACGTAGCATAATGTATTGACAAATGAGCACTATAGTAATTAGCGGCAGCATGAGAAAACAGGGCAGCGTCGGAGACAAATGAGCATGTAACCAAAATTGACAACTGGGAAGGATTTGACAAGACATATTCCAAATTTATCGACAAAAAGGAGGCCAATGTAGAGGTATACATGATATCTTAGACTATAGATATATATTCCATTATCTTGAGACATGTTAAAAATCAATCTGTCAAGTTAATTCATGGAATAAAGGACTAAATTTCAGAAGCTGGATAGGAATTGGCAGGGAGGAATGGATATATCACATGTATGCAGACCTGTTTCCAAGTAGCTTATGTAGACGAATGATGAGATCTTCTTCTTGTTCAGAGAAATCATCACGCTTTACATTGGGGCTCAGATAGTTTATCCACCTCAATCTGCAACTTTTTCCACATCGCTTCAAGCCTGAATGGCAAAATTTACCAAAATATATAAGCAACTCATATCAAGGTCTCTTGAATGGCAATGCAAAAAATGAAAAGTTCAAGCTGTTTAATAATCAAGTACCAATGGTCGTATCTTCAATACTATCATTAACATTTGATCGCTATGCAAGGAAATCAAACCAATTACCTGTAATCCTTGCCACCTGATTCCACTTCCCTTTACCATGCACCATGATGTGATCCATTAAAATTCTGTCTTCCTCCTCCGTCCATAATCCTCTTCTGTACGCTTTCCCTCCTTCCATTACTATCACAAAGTAGTAACGCGAGAGGAAGAGAGGGTTTTGATGGTTTGGAGTATATATGGAGTTTTAAGGGGAATTGTATAGATAGAGTTTATATAGCTGTGAATGGAAAATGGAGAGGCATGTCATAGGGAGTGTGGTTTTCTTTAGAAATTGCATAGCTCTGCTTTACTTGTTCTGAATCATGTTGGGGCCCAGATTTCTGATGGACTCACTCATGTAGTACCCATGTATGGTAAAGTCGTCTAACAGCAATCAGATGAAATTTGTTTGCTACCCTAATACTTACGTGTCATTAAGGTCCGGAACCTATCAAGGTCAGACCATAGATTCTCTTTTACACACACATATGCAAACATTTTTTAGTCAGATGTTCAATCTCACTCTCTCCTAAATACTAATACTAATAGTAATGACCTCATGGAGAGAACTTTTCAAATGGAGGCCCAATTTAGTGTTGAAACTTACCTCTCTAGCTACCTTCCAAGGAGGATACATCAGCAGATCTTCAAAGGCTTGAGAGAGAAACGACAACAACTACAGCAAACAAAAAGTAGGAAACCACAGTATTATTATTATTATTAAGCATATGCAAAAATGGCAATATAAATAAACAATCAAATGATAGAGATGGTACTCAAGAAGCCAAAAAACATCTAATCTTGACATCATGATGATACCAATTATGAAAGTGCCCTCCAATCATAAGGCTATTGGGTTCTCTATGATCAACCCTCTTGATTCCATAGTAGTGGTGTTGCTGAAATGGCTACGACAGCAACCATTAAGCAACTACCACCTATTGTTCCTCGTGTAAAAGGTTTCCACATGTGAATGTCAAAAACCAACTTTTGAAGCCCTTTCAGGCATTTCATCAAACATGTGATGGGCATTCCTCAAATTCATCATACCTCAACCCAATGGCCAAGTTTGTGACACAACACATATGAAGAGTCAATAGAAACAACACATTCTACATACATACCAACCATAGATACAGATTATTAAAAAAAACAAGAAAAATCCAAAAATGTGAAATAGAAAGAAGAGGAGACAAGTGGATTTGGTCCATTGGGATAGGGTTTGGGGAATGGACGGTGTGAGATTGTGGGGGCAAAAAGGGCAGAGAAGATTGAAGAAGAGTTTTGAATTTAGGGTTGTGGGAATTGACAGAGCAAAGCTGAAAAGAAATTAGAAGGTGAATTGGAAGTATTCGCACGTGCTCTCAGCTCAACGCAATAATAAAGCAATCATGACTGAGCAGAGCTGAGCCGAGCCGAGCCCGCCTCCGGAGGGTGTGGAGGAAAAGGGCAACACACATTTCAATTTCCTCCATTTTTGAGCTATGGTCAACTCTCATATTACCTTTTCCGATGAAATTGACTACATCTTTATTTTTCTTCTCTCTCCTTATTAAGCAAACAAGAAATTAAGTCCATTCACTTTTTTTTAATATTAAATCACTTTCCCTATTTACGAGCCGAGCCGAGCCTCAATTTGGCAAGGTTTGGCTCGGCTCGTGAAAAAAGTGTTCGGCTCGGGCTCGAACGAGCTTTTGCAACTAAGCTCGAGTTCGGCTCGAGAAAACTTAGATAAGCTCGAGCTCGAGCTCGGCTCG
>JAYMTP010007786.1:0-10663 GCA_036897365.1 Geranium brycei | reverse complement strand
GAGGCCAAATAGAAAATAGCGTTGAAAAGTAGGGTTTTAATAATTTTCTTTAATTATTAATATATTAATTAATGTTATGAAACCCGAGTTCCGAGTTTCACAACCTTGCTACCGTGCTCGGATGA
Source organism: Geranium brycei (assembly GCA_036897365.1). Taxonomy (NCBI): domain Eukaryota; kingdom Viridiplantae; phylum Streptophyta; class Magnoliopsida; order Geraniales; family Geraniaceae; genus Geranium; species Geranium brycei. The sequence continues at coordinate 10,538 of JAYMTP010007786.1, read as the reverse complement.
CACATGACACCTTTGATATGCAAGGGGGGGCAGTCGCCCTCCCTTGGCCGGAGAATTCGAAAAATATTAGTGTATCATTTTGTTCGGTCGGAAATTGCATTTGCCCCCTCCCCCTAAATCTCAGTATATATACAAAACTTGTCTAAAAGGAATAGAACCATCAAGTAGCTCAGCGGTAAAGAAAAGATGTGCACTTTTCAACCTGGAGGTGACAGGTTGGGCCAATAGAATAGCAATGTACTAGGCCTTTATAATGTTTTTGGGCCTCTACGAATTTGATAATAATAATGTAAAAGAAACATACCCTCTCGCTTGGGCCTCTACAAATTTGGTTATAATGCAAGACACACGCTCTCTTAATCTTCTCAACATATGTTAATTGTAATCTAACTCGAGCCTTGTTTTAGCTCAGTTTAGGTCGTTTATTAAACGATTCCAGCTCGAGCTAATCTATCACGGTTTGTAAGGCTCACGAACTGATTTACTCTGTATTTATATATACATGGAAGTTAAAGTCGAATTTAACTGAAAAAGTAAATGATCAAGTTTGAATTACAAGCATTTATTTATTATTTATAATTAATTATAGTGTTAATAAAATAAATTTTTAGTGTGGATTTTCTTCCCCCTTGAAATTTTTTTTGGATCTGCTCCTGTGTGTACTGCCGCAAAAAAATTCAGCTTCAATAAAATGGTGACATTTGTTAAACATGTGGACCCCAAACATATTTCTGTAATTAAGTTATTCATTATTTGTAAATAACTCTTATTTAATTACAATAATTTTGTAACGTCCAAAATAAAGAGAGGGCTAGGGTGTTTTAAAAAAGGACTTTTTTCTTAAGAAAATGCAATTTGAAAAATAGATCACTGTACATAATATTTTCAAAGATAGGATTTGGTCTTACCTCTATACCACAATTCAACTCATCAACCCATTACTTTTCATTTTTATTTTTAATTTATATTTGCAAAAGTCAACAAATGTAAACAAAGGATTTAAGTATTGTAAGTTGAGTTCTCATTGATTCAATAATGTATACATATACTAGTTTACATTACAATGAAAAGAAACAAATCAACATTAAAAACTAATTTCCAAATTTATGGAAAGAACATATTTGGCAAGAAATCATGATTTATTTCTTGCTTCCATCAATACTCCCCTCAAGTTGGAGCATGTAGGTTAGTAATGCCCAACTTGCGAAGTAGTTCTTGAAATCGATCTTGCCCGAGGTCCTTAGTGAAAATGTATGCGAGTTGGTGCTTGTTAGGGATTGGTCGTGATAAAGAACGCGTGTCTGAAGTTGTTGATGCAACAAGTGAGTCGATCTCGATATACTTAGTGCGCTCATGGAAAACTAGATTAGAAGCGATGTGAATGACAACATGATTATCACAAAACAGCAGCACAATGTCAGTTTGAGGAGCTTGGAGGTCATTCAGTAGTTGCCGAAGCCAAACTATTTCACGGCTTGTGGCGGCCATTGGCCGATACTCTGCCTCAGCTGAAGAACATGAGACAACATTTTGCTTCTTGGATCTCCAAGATACTGGTGATGGTCCAAGAAATATGATGTACCCAGTAGTTGACTTGCGGGTGTCTGGGCATCCCGCCCAATCTGCATGACAATAAACCTGCAAGAAGAGAGAGTTCGTCGATGGTAGAAGAATGCCTTGCCCTGAACAACTTTTGAGATATCTTAAGACATGAACAACTTTTGAGATATCTTAAGACATGAAAAGTTGCATCAAGGTGCGGTTGTCGTGGATCATACATAAACTGGCTTAGAATTCCCATTACATGACATTCCCACTGCATAACTGATGTCAGGACGGGTAATGGTGAGGTATAACAGCCTATGACAATCCTATATTATCTCAAACTCAATGATATGAGGGACTCTATGACAATCCTATATTAACACCCACTCAAACTTCTAGTTGAGTAGAATCTAATGACACATGAGATAGTCTATGCATAGTTCACCGATTCTTAATCATTGCTAATAAATCATATAAGACATTTATTATTTGATGAAGGTTCACAAATTCATGTTCTTAAAATGCAACTCATTAGCGACATCCTTAAAAGTTAAAACAAGTACAAGCAAATTCAAAATCCCAAATAGCTACACTTTAGCTGGCAGACTTCACATGCATTTATCGCAAGAATTCTCCGAGAAAGTGATTCTCGCTCCTTCTAAAAGCCAGTGAAAATATGAAAACAATGACAGAAGCACATAAAATTTGGTAAGACTGACCAACCACAGTGTGCTGATATAACACGGCGAGGTCAAGAACTTGATCCTGTCTTGGTCATGCATACCGTGCACTATGTGGAATCGAAATCCAAGTACATTCTGTAAGCACTTCGGTCGGAAGAGTAGTAGCCTTCAGTGAGGCTATCAACCTGGAAACCCAATTTCTTGTAGAGGCTCAGTGCAGCAGTCCTCAATGGATCCACATGAAGCATTACGCGTTGGACGTTTCTGGTCCTGCATTTCTCGATTGCTGCTTTCACCAATTGCTCTCCATGGCCTTGTTTCCTAAAATTCTCTTTCACTACATTCATTTGCATCAATTACAATAAAACACAAATCAAATTTCACAAGCATGGGAAACACATTCTAGACAGTTCAAACAAGTTGTGCCAAAGTTGAAGTTCAAAGTTCCCATTCACCAATCAATCTATCTGTATATAGGATCAAATTTCACACATTTTGGATACTTCCATCAGAGTCTTTGAGATTCACCTATGAATCTCATATTCACTATAAGTTATAAATTTTAGACAAAAATCTGATTTTTATGAACAACAGGTACTTCGCAAGCAATGGATTTGTCAAAGCCAAAACTCTGCGAATGATCAAACAAGTCTTTGAGTACTTTTATCGAACAGGTTGTGTGCATGTTCAGAGCTACAGCAAATCCAAACACCAACACTCAATCTAACATGGCTGGAATCAGATTTAGGCATATTGTTCAATTTCATCAAATGGGTATTTGTTAACTTTCATCTACCAAACCCTATATCTACAGAAACAAAACTATTAAATTTCACAAAACAAACATGAACAAGATGCAGACCTGCAAGCTTAGTGATGGAAGCGCACAAGGAAGAGGGCCAAGAGAACATGGCATAGCCTATAACTTGTCCATTGAAGTCCAAATAAAGGAGGCCACTGTTCTTCTTCCTGAGCTCGTCGTCGAAAGATCTGGCCAGAGACTCGTGCTTTGGGAATATCTTTTTCTCTAACTTCACTATCTCCTCCACAACCTTGTCTCTCTTACTGGAGCTTCCATGGAGCTCCACAATAATTCCACCTGCCATCAGCTTTCTCTTGATTTCGTCACTAAGTTTATTCCGCAGATTGGAAACTGATGTGCAAATATATGAAAATAAATATCGAAAATACAATGTAAAATTAAAAAAACAAAAACATGCTTAAAAGTTAAAACAGTCATTAAAATAGTAATTCCCAATTTAATTATTAAGGAAAAAAGAGAGAGACATTTTTAAGGAAAAAGGCTCAGACTTAGAGCCATTTTGGGGGAGAAGTGCGAAGATAATGGTCCTCTCTAATTGGCTTACCATTAGTTCCGTACACCCTTTACCGGTAAATCTTCTTCACTCTCCAATTGCTCTTCGATGCCCCTCTCTGATAAATTCCCAGTTCAGCTCCAAAGTTTCTCTGAGGTGCTCTTGCTCCAAAGATGAAGTTACAGATCAACCCATTGAGGTATTGGATTTGGGAGTATGTAATTGTTGAATATCTGTTGATTGTTTTGTGGGTTTTTGTTTTGGGTCCGTTTTCTTCATCAAGGTGTGTGCTTTAAATGAATTGTGGAAATGGGTGTTTCTGTGTGATTATGGGTAATAGGGTTTTCAAGCGCTGGCATCGGAGGGTCCATGGGAGAGTGGGAGTGTTTGGAGCACTATGGGTCTGTATATGTTCAGTTTGCACATTCCTTTGAGTTTTGGAGGCTTGTCTGTTGTTGCCCAGATGCTGCACCAACCTGTTCTTGATCCTCAGACTCAAGTTTGTTCATTTTTATTGCCTGTCTTTTCGATTTTCTCTTCTTTGTTCCATAGATTGTCTATGTATGTGCATATGGTTTTGATTGATCCTAATATGAGTGGAGCTTTAAATTGCAAACGTAGACTTAGAGGTATTCTACCTTTCTCATTGTTCATTCAATCATTTGCATTGAGGAATTCTTTTAGATGGCCCATAACTTATTTGATCAGAAACCATGTCACAAGTCAAATTACCTTATGCTAATGCCTCTTATCACTTATGCATGCCATGAGGATGCAAATTGAAGGTCAATATGTAGTCTTCTAAAGTCTCAACCTGCACTATCCACTTCCGAAAGTTAGTTTTTGAAACTATATAAATGCACACAAGAACTTGCTTAAATGGAAGGAATGGAACTTATTCAGTTAGCCAGCGGCTTGTAGACCTCTAGATCTCCATTTTTTGAAACTATAGAAATTCACCCAAGAACTTTCTTAAATAGAACTATATAAATGCACCCAAGAACTTGCTTAAGTGTTTGGTTCCAACATGCATTGGTTGATGTTTGTGACATTCACTGCGTCTGCGAGTTCAACATCATTTGGTTATTCAATTCAAAGTTAAATTTAGAAGAATTTTTACTGTGGAGCGTGGCCATAAATATTAAATAAGCATAAATTCAGAATTTAAGGTGTTAGACATAAAGAAGTCTTCGGAAGATGTAGGTTTTGCTTTTGGATGAATATAGCACATTGTGATGTTTTGCCATATTGTCAGGACAGATATTGTCACTGCTTGGACTTCAAATATTGGAGCTAGGTGCTACTCTGCTTCTTCTAGCAAGCACTATGAAGCCACATTTCAAGCTTGAAGACATCTACAAAGCTACCAAATTATCAAAAGAGAGGAATTGGTTGTTGGCATCAGCACTAGGCTTTGGGTTACTGATTTTGTTGGTTTTTGTTTCTTCACTCCTTGCTGACATGTTTTTTGGGCCCAAGGTCAGTCAAAGCTACCTTCTTTGCTTTTCATATCTATTTTTAATCAAATTACATGCTCCGTCTTTGCTCTTTTCATTTATATACGTGAAGATTATGTGCTATCTGCAATGAGATTAGGCATCTTTTTTTTTCAACTTCCAGGCCAGCAAGTTTCTTTGACTTAATTAAGCCAGCATGATCTTTATGGTTTTTATTTTGTGAATGTTTTAAGCTATATTAATTCCACTGCTCCAATAAGCTTTGAATGGTCTAATATTGCGCTCTCATGAATTGATTGACTGGTGTTTTGTTTGGATTTCTCATCTCAAGTTAATCCTTTATTCTTTCTTCAATTATGTGTGAAGTAAAATACTAATACCCCACATCTAGAGTATGATCATTACAGAAGTTATTTGACGGTTTTACTAATCAAACTGAATTATGAAGTGGCATCATATATTTTAATTGGACTTCTAAGCCTGTAGTTCTGTTCTATTTACCTTCTGATTCTATGTCACTAATATGATCAAAGTCTTATCTTGTGTTACTTGCACCTATCTCATTTTTTTATGATTTAAATGGCAGAGTCAGCTCAAATAACATAGAAAAATTGCCCCGTTTCCATGACCAACACGCCGATGCTTTGGTGAACGTACAGCAACAAACCCACTGGTTTGGGCAGATCTGAAATGATTTATTTTTCTTCTCTTTTGACTTAACACAAGCACAAGAGATCCATATGCCTCATAGCAAGTGGGAAAACCATTACAAAAACTAAAGCGCGAGTTTATGGCTAAACCAAGAGATCAACGATACTAAAAAGTATATACCTTAAGCACACATCACTCATCCTATCATGTTAAAATCTGTCAGGGTATGTCGTATAGTCAAACACACTTGTGAGTTAGAAAGGTTATTGCATGATGTTCCATTGCATGTTAAGATTTTGTTTCCGCTTCTGTACCATACACAATGTTTTTCTTTTACCCATTTCTAAATTCTTCATGGCTCTTCTAGATATGTTTTGTGAAATTAATATTTGGAAACATTAAGATCAATATTTTTCGTTTTGCCGATTTTTCTTATCCTCATATATGCTTGCAGGATGTGAACAACCCCATACTCAAGGATATCTTCCAGAGTGGCAACATATCAAAAGTTGCTGCTGTTCTTGTTTATTGTGTAAGTACCCCATTGCTGGAAGAAACTGTTTACAGAGGGTTTCTACTGGCAGCACTCTCATCCAAAATGAAATGGCAACAAACAATTATCGTAAGCTCAGCTGTCTTTAGCGCAGCTCACTTCTCTGGTGAGAATTTCTTACAACTCTTTATGATTGGATCTGTCTTAGGATGCTCTTATTGTTGGACTGGAAATTTACGTTCTTCCATTACGATACATTCTTTGTACAATGCATTGACATTGTTCATTACATTATATTCTTAAAACATTCAAGGCAAGTTATTTGTACTTTTCCCTTTTCTTAGAAATCTCAGGAGCTACTTTAGTTTCATGTTATGACACTGAAAATAGCTACCCATGACTGTATATGACAATGAACTTGATCTGCAAATACTTACATACCTGTTTTAGGGAAAAAGGCCATGAACTTGTTCTCATAAAACTCTTTACACAAGTAATGTCACCTCATGGTAAGCTCTTGTTCGACTTGTGTCCCAATCTCGACACTTTTTGGGTAAACAAAGTAATACATGAATTAAAATAGATGAAATTGCTATGCTAGCTACTAGTATTTTTTTCTTTCCATGCCTTAATACGTTTATATACTATTTAATCAACATTTTCAAAACCCAGCTCGCCTTATATCCTTAAAATGCAAGTTTGTGGGGATTGTAAAAAGCTAGCGAAGGCTGTGGTCACCAGAAAAAGAAAGCTGACAAACTGAACCTGATAGAAGGAAACATAGTTTTCATGATGAATCACTATGATTGGACACATGACCCAAAGCAAGATCACCTCACCTCTACTGCCACTGACTTCAAATTCAGTGTAAGTATCTCTTTCTTCTTCTTGAACCAAACCATTTCTGGTGAGTGAAAGAAGAAGAAACACCTTTTGCTGTCTTTGGTTTCTCTGATTATATGAGCTCCCTCTGTATCATGACTGGTTTTGAGGAGTAAGTGAAGGTGAGAGCTAGGTGTTTTTGAAGAAAGGTGTGAAGATTGTGGGAGATTCATGCTAGAAAGTATGGTTCAAGGTCAAACACACCTGTGCTGATTTGTTCACATCTGAAATGTAGTTCTTAATTGGTATCATAGTTTAGATCAAATATAAACAGTTGAGATTCATTTCCCTGTTTTGAGAGTTCAGTTTGATTTGTGCCAGAGGGCTTTTGTTGTTGTTCTTGTCATATTTGGGTATGTCTTGTCATCTGCTTCACATAATCATAATTTGAGATTTGATTACTTCTTATTTTTGGTTCTATTGATGTAAACATCCTTTTACTCTCTTGGTTCTCAAATCTGTTTCTGGGTTGTTGGATATATACTATGTATTCCGAGTATTGAAATGGGAGATTGCATGCATAACTGCTGTGTAATGTCTCAAATTGCAAGGAACTAACTTTTACATAGAGTTGTAATAAAAGAGAAAGTACCAATTTACAAGCACAATCTGTACTTTCATAACATAACATGATAATAGGATTTGGCACATCAATGAAAGTCTATACATGATCTACACAACCTTACCGAAAAAGGAAACATAGATGGAAACAAAGCATCATCTGTAAAATTAATTAAGAGTAGAAGCATTTGGCCATATAAAAGCTTGACATCTGCCTCCATATTAATCAGGCTTCCACGGTTGATCTCATTGGTACCTTATTATGATATCAGAAAAAAAACAAATTTCCTTGTTAACTGCATATATATGCACATTACTAACATGTCTGTCTTAGTTATTGATCTTTACCTGATAATAACCAGTTGCAGATTGATTTGCATGCCCTCGGCCTCCTTGATCTCCATCAGCCAGTAGATTTGACCGAATCCAAGTCAACTTTGCTGCTGCATCACTGATGTCCATTCGCTCCCTCGGAACTTCTTCTGAACAGGCAAGTCCTACTTCCTATATAAAAGCCAGCGATTCCACGACTTTTTGGTTTCTTTCATTATTTCTCCCACTTTCATCTTCTTCTGTAGTTTCAAAGAATACATGTTCAGCAACTTCTAAAACATGTTCAGGAAAAGCCATCTTCACATAATTGTGAAGGTTTAGACTGTCATTGAACATGTCATCAGTAGGCCTTTTCCCTGAAAACATCTCCAGTATAAGGATACCGTAGCTGTACACATCCCCTTGAGTTGATACACTGCTTCCCATGCCATATTCTACATTAGAGGGAAAGTTAAAACTCCTTTTCTATTACAAAACAGAGGTAATAATGCAACAATGTTCAGTGTTACCTGGAGCAGCATAACCGACTGTGCCTCTTACTCCAATGGAATTTATTTGATCTATGGACGTGTTGTTGGTCTCCTCGCCTAGAAATTTCACGAGCCCAAAGTCACTAACTTGTGCTGTCATATCATCGTCCAGAAGAACATTGCTTGGCTTAAGGTCACAATGAACAATTGGAGTCGGGCAATATTGGTGATGGAGATAATCTATTGCAGAAGCTACATCAATGGCAATATTCAGCCTTTGAATAAAAGTAATTTTCTCTATTGTATCAGGATTGCCATCTGATCCAGGAATAGGATGCAACCACTCCCCTAGGTTTCCGTTAATCATAAACTCGTAGATTAAGGCCTTGAAATCATTGCCTTGAACATCAATGCTGGAACATGCTGTTATTACTTTCACCAGATTCTGATGCCTGATATTTTTCACGGCTTCACACACAGCAATAAAACTCTTAAAAGCTCCTCGTATCTGCAAATTGAATACCTTAATTGCAACAACTCGTTCATCATCTAGAGTCCCTTTGTAGACAGAGCTAAAGCTACCCATGGTACCGCTGATGCTATTTTGAGCAATACCCAATTCCACCAAATTTGTACAGTTTCCTAATTCAGGTGGTATGGTGCCTACAAGCTTGTTACTTGTCAAACAAAGTCTTAATAACTTATCCAAAATTTCCAATAGATGAAGGTATGTCTCTTGTAAGGTCATTATTTCCCAAAAACAATACCTGAAGATTGCGCAGGTTTCGAATATCTTGAGGAATGCCACCAGAGAGAAGGTTGCTGGTCATTCGCAAAGCTTGCAAGTTCACGAGGTTACTTATACCGGTTGGTATACTTCCTACAACTTGATTCTGCTGTATTATCAGCCTTCTTAGCGTGCTTGATAAGTTACTGATTGATTCTGGCAGTTGTCCTCCAAATTCGTTAAGGCCTAACTCAAGTTCCTCCAAGCTAGTGGCATTGGTAATAGAGGAAAGGAAACTCAAGTCATTTGCTTCGCCATACCCGAGAGAATTATTGTCAATATAAACCTTTTGGAGCTTATGAAGTTTCTCAAAACTTGGCACTTTTCCTGTTAAACTGTTGGATACAAGAGAAATATGTACTAGATTTGAGGCATTGGATATTGAGGAAGGTATGGAACCAGTGAAGTTGTTATCGGCAATGCTAAAGAATAAGAGATTTGGCCAAGTTATGCCCAAATCTAAGGGAAGAGTCCCGTGTAACAGGTTTGACCCGGCGTCAAAAATCTCCATAGAGGAGATATTGAACATGAAAGTAGGGATGCTACCAGAAAACTCATTGCTGCCTACCGCAAAATAATTGAGATTCTCTAGCTGACCGAGTGTTATGGGGATAGCCCCCCTCAACTTATTCATTGTCATTCTGAGTTTGACAAGCGACGACAAGTTCCCAAATGAGGAGGGAAAGTCGCCTACAAGACTATTTTGGCCAGCTGATAGTACCTGTAGTTTTGTCAATGACCCAAAATCTGCAGGGAAGCCCCCTTCCAACTCATTGTAGTCCAATCCAATGAAGACGAGGTTGCGACATCTGGACAAGTTGGCGGGAATTTCTCCCGACAAGGAGTTGCTCCTCAGGTCCAAAGTTTCTAGCCTGCGCAGGTGACCAAGTTCTGTAGGGATTTTGAGTTTTCATTGTTCGAGGATTTTCAATTTGTTTTACTTCATCACCAACCATTTTTACCGACCAAATCCGACCTTTCAATCGTACAACCTTAGTTCCTACACCACTAGCTAGACTCATAACTCCATGTGGGATTGATAACTTGGACACATTAATACTCTCGTATTACATGATGACCGGTGCACTTGTCATGCAATTGGAATTGAAGGAATCTCGCAAGAGATCTCGTCCCGTCAGGATGCAAAAGCTAATTTGGATGCAAGGAATCTCCCAAGCCCTCTCTTGGAACCCATCTTTGGTGCTCCAAGGGAGGGACTCCATTACCACCACCACAGGACGAAGCAAAGGAGGCATGAAGCTACAGGGGAGATCGAGATTGGAGAGTTTGTGAGCTCCCACATTCTTGTTAGATTTGTGCCCTAGCCCAAGTGTATAAGTAATCTACAATGCAAATGTTT
>JAYMTP010007785.1:0-10663 GCA_036897365.1 Geranium brycei | reverse complement strand
CTCTCTCTCTCTCTCTCTCTCTCTCTCTCCTATATAAACTTCATTTCCTCTCCATTACCAAAATCCTATTTCACTTTCTTTCTGTTTCTCTAGAAAACCAAAACCAAAAACAAAAACATGGGAAATTGCTTGAGACATGAATCTTCCATGCAATGGGGCGGCGAAGACTGGGCTTCTCCGGCCCCGGAGCAGCCCGACCAACCCTTTTTTCCGGCCAACAAAAAGAACACAACATCAAAAACAACAGAAGTGAAGATTAAGGTAACAAAGAGACAGCTAGAGAAATTGTTGGGCAAGGTGGACCTCAAAGAACTGTCCGTACAACAGGTTCTTGCTCAGCTCATGGCCATCGGAGTGCAGCTCGATGGCACTAGTCATGATCAGCGCTCGTGGAGGCCTGCGCTGCAGAGCATTCCCGAGTGATAGATGAATTGGAATGACACCCATCACGAGTTCTTCCACATTCCTGCATATTTGGAATAGTTTAAGGTTCTTGTTAGATTTTGATCCTATAGTGTAGAAACAAATTAGATCGAAGAATCATGGATGTTTAGTTAGAGCTGGCTAGTGACGAGCATCCTAAGTATAAGTTGTTCTTGATGTATTTCTGTAAATTGAGCGCAACTTATATAAAAGAGATGAGGTTATGACATTTAACTGATACATCTATTAGTAGTGTTTTTCTCGTTCACAAAACTCGAATTTGAGATTTTACATAAAAGGAATTGTCATGAAAAATATATGCTTCCATGATCCACAAAATCATGAAAAATATGGATTCAAGTATTCAACAATATATATAATGCTAAGTTATTGCAATGATGCTTGTGGTAGATCAAGTTATTAAAGTGAGGTTCCAAAACTCTGGATTGAGAAGAATTCGGTGAGAAAAAGGAGTTTTCGAGAGGAGCACGAATCCGTTGCAAGGGAGATTGAGGTGCAAAGATCCAACAAGCTACGCATCATCAATCGAGAGAGAATTCGACAATTCATGTTCTTCGACCTTTTGGGTTTTAGGATTCTTCGTTCTTATTCCTTAAACTCGATTTCTACACTTATTCTTGTGACTTTTGGTTCTAACACCATAATTATGGGCTAAATACCCTTGATCATGGGTGCTAAGTCTTGAACTATATTACTATGAAATTATGATTATGTTCTGAATTATTTTATGCACGTGTAATTGAGTTGTTAAAGTGTTTAATGCTTGCAATACTTGTTGACGAATGATTATTGCTTGTGGGAGTCACGTTGTTGAGTCCGAGAGGGCTGATGGATGACAGACTAGCTTTGATTAAAAAAATGGTTCAACTCTTTGGAACCCTTACCCCATTATTGAACTGCTTAGTGCAAACTCGTGATGTTTACCTACCTGAGAGTGATGGTGAATATCTCGATTCTAGTCTAACATCAAGCCGAGATGAGGTGGTAGTGAGATTGTTGCATAAGGTTCATAACGTGCATATTTTACTTCGTACATAATCAGGATTTTTTTAGTAATTTAGTGACCTAGAATCCATGGTTCCCATTTTGAATATTTTTCTCTAAACCGTCCTGCTAAATCAAAAATACAAAAATCTGTCATTTCATTACCTTTGATTACATAATCTAATTTGAAATTATAAGGTTGGTATATGTGGATTCAACCTGGTCTTACCAGTTATACTTATAGCGGTCACGTGCACTAGCACGTTATCAGGTGCTTGTGGACAACTGTCTACGGGCACAACAAATGTCAACCGGGCCAATCTAAACCATGAAGAAGTTAACATTGCCAATGACGGCCAGCTACCTCCAAGCTAGGTGCTACCTTTCCAACCAGGTGTACAACAGAACGCTAATGCAAACCAAACACAAGGAAGGGGAGTCCCGCGGTACAACCCAAATCTCTGTGAATTGAGGCCTGGTGCACCTGAGCATACTAATGATAATGAGCCAATTCAACGGTTTATCAAAAGAAGACCCAAACTACCATCTACGAAGGTTTGAGCAAGTATGTGATGCTACCGGGGCAGGAGTACCAAGAGATCTGCTCATGTACAAGCTATTTCCATTCTCACTGGCGGGAGCAGCAAGTGAATGTCCTTAAAAGGGAGGGTACTCAAAGTTGGCCAGTGCTCCAGAGACTCTTCCTAGGCCAGTATTTCCCTCCCATGAAGACTACCAAGATTAGAGGGGAAATATTCGGTTTCCAGCAACTTGATCAGGAGACATTGCATGATGCTTGGGAGCGGTACAAGGCACTACTGCAAAAGTGCCCAAATCACCAGCTCAATCTTTGTCCATAGTGAACTATTTTACAATGGGCTGAAGTCGAGCTTCCAGCTGATCATAAATGATGTAGGAGGCGGAAGACGCGTACGCTCATATTGAGATGTGTGCGAATAATAATTTCATGTACCATCGGGAAAGAAGAGCTCCAGCACATCAAGCTGCAATTGTTAATGAGAATGATGTTATATTGGACCGCAAACAAAGCATAATGATTTGATGATCATGAACCAGGGTGGTCAGCAAGCTCAAGCCTAGTAGTACAAGCTAATGTGTGGCAAAACCAACAATACTGTGAGATAAGCAAGGTGGACAATCATGACATTGAAAGATGTGGATACTACATTGCAAGTGTGGCTTACATCAACCAGCATATACTACAGAGCCAGAGATTCAATCCGATTTTCGCATCTGCCGGGCCTGGTTCATCATCCACCGCCTCGAGAAGAGTAGGAAAACGTCGGGAGTAAAGCCGCCGTCAAGAGGAAGAGTTGGATGAGAGCACCGTCCCTTACATCTACATAGGTAAGCTTAATATTCCTTGTCTTGAATGGAATAGTAAGAGAAGGCGGGCAGGACATCCCCTTATTGTTGGTATGAAAGTGAAGCCCAACAAATTTTTTGATCAACAATTGTGCATGGACATGGGTATTTGGCATGGATTAGTGCAGAGAATGACAGAGGTAGAGTGGCCCGTCCTTCTACAATGGGATGTTTCGACCTATAAGCCGTTAGTGGAAGAATTTATGACCACGCTCAAAGTAACATGATCTCGGGTTCTTCCCGACCTGGTCAAATTTCGCATATGTGCGAGTTCTCACTTGACAAGGACGAACTAACTAGGGCTTTAGGAATCGTTCCACGAGATTGTGTGCATGCATATGATTTGGACGTGCGGGTTATGTGTGACTCTCACGAGGCTCACAGTGTTTTGCCGTGATTCCGAGGTCAGCTCCGTCGAGCCTACAACCCTCGTTTACCTCCACCGGATTTTAGCCTGGACAGTTTTTGGGAGACAGAAGGCCAAAAATCAAGTGAACAAGAAGGAGCTCATGGTGCTGTATAACTATCACATAGAGCGATGAGCTCCTTGGGAGGACATTCCAGTGACCCACCTGGACCAGCTGTCGAAGAGGACATTGCTCCCCGGAGGAGGCTCCCCCTTATCTTCTTCGACAGCTGGTCCAGGTGGGTCATTAGAATGTCCTCTCAAGGAGCTCGTCGCTCCATGTGATAGCTATAAATCACCATGAGCTCCTTGTTCACTTGATTTGTGGTCCCCTGTCTCCCCAAAACCGTTTAGACTAGAACTCGATGGAGGTAAACGAGAGTTATAGGTTCGATCGAGCTGACCTCAGAATCACGACAAAACACTGTAAGCCCCATGAAAGTCTCCCACATGAATCGCGCGTCCAATTCATATGCCTGCACACAATCTCCAGGAACAATTCTCAAAGCCCTAGTTAGTTCGTCATTGTCAAGTGAGAATTCAAGCCCACATATGCGAAATTTGACCAAGTCGGGAAGAACTCGAGAACATGTTACTTTGAGCATGGTCATTATTTTTCACTAACGGCTTATAGGTCGAAACATCCCACTATAGAAGGGCGGACCACCCTACTTCTGTCATCTCTACGCTAATCCACACCAAATACTCATGACCTCATAAGGTTTAAACTGGGTTTGTAGAAGTTGAGACCTGAAGGAATTTGGTAGAGCTTCAATGGAGGTTGGGGGCTAAGGAAGAGGAGAGAAGAAGAAGAAAAAGATAAGAGTATGAGGTCAGGTTTGTGGCTGAAAAGGAGATGGTGTCGTGTGGGTCCCACCAACCTAATTTCAGATTCCCTAAACATTGAGTTACGGGGTGTGTCACGGGCCGTGACACTGCCCGTGACAAGTCCCCGAAGCGTACTCTTCTGTCTTCACCTTCTGTTTAGTGTCACGGTGGAGAGTCACGGGCCGTGATATAGCCCGTGACAACTCTTCCCGAGGCTCAGTTCCTGATCCTGTCTTCGAGCAGCTCACTGATCCTTGTCATGGGCCTAGTCACAGGCCGTGACAGTGCCGTGACAGTCTGACAGATCTCCGATTTTTTGCACTTCTACCCTTTTCATTGGCCAACTCACTGGTGGTTGTCACGGCCGTGACATCGCCCGTGACACCATCCCGAACTCCTATGTTTTCTCACTCTTTCAGCTGGGCACTGCCCACTACCTGCACAAAAATGCACTTTTAGTTCCCTATTTATGCAAAGACAATTTAAGTAAAAATATGTACAAATATGCTTTGTAATCCAAATATCTCTCGAGTAAAGTTCAAAAAGCTGTTGGAATGCCTCCTAACTAGTGCTTTATTTAACGTCTTTGAGCTGGATATGGTGGTGACCCATTAGCATGTCGCCTCAAGCTCCACTATCTTCACATCCCACGCCTCGATCACTCTGACTACTTCTCCATTGTCAGCTCCGTAGTAATGCTTCACCTGCTCACCATTCACAACATTCACAATAAAAGTTGAGTTGTCTCGAGGGTTCAATAACTCCACTTCACCACTATCAAAAACAGTTACAACGTTAAATGACCCCGACCACCTCGATTTGAGTTTGTCGGGGTACAAAGCAAGTCTAGCTTTAAACAACAAAACTAGTTGACCAAGTTCAAAAGTCTGTTTAATCAAGTGCTTGTCATGCCATCCTTTAGTCTTTTCTTTATAGATCTTGTTACTTTCATAAGCCTCACGTCTCCACTCTTGTACTTCCTCGAGCTCCAAGAATCTCTTAGACACTGCTTTCTCGAGCTCGAGGTTACACTTAGAGATGGCCCAAATAGCCTTATGCTCAATTTCAACAGGAAGGTGGCAAGCTTTCCCAAAAACAAGACGGTAGGGAGACATTTGTAATGGAGTTTTATACACGGTACGATAGGCCTATAAGGCATCATCAAGCTTTTGTAATTCTTTTTTCAAAAATAACAATATTTTAGTAAAATAGAATATTTTCAAATAACTTAATAGGTTAAACCAAAAGCACAAGTTGTAGAACAATTTCAAAGCACATGTACAAAGTTAAAAAAAGATAAGCTTGACCAATTTTGACCGAGTGAGAACTCGGTAAAACTGAACCACCCCGAACGAGTTCTAAGAATCGGCCCAAAACTCGGGCAACTGGTTTTACCAAGTTCTTGAGGAGAAATGAGGAAATCTGAAGAGTTTTAGAGCAATGATTATAGTACACGTGTATGTGTATTCAATGGGTGGATTAGACAATGATTATAGGACACGTGTTTGTGTATTCAATGGGTGGATTAGACAGTGATTAACACACTTAATCTATAAATTTACTTAGAGGGTAATTTTCCTGGTAATAACATGATCTCATCCGTTCAGTAGTGTCAATCGGGTGGTCAAGTGAGCACCTACCTCTTAAGATGTCAGATGTTCAGATCCAGCCGATGCCCTTTCTCATAGTTTTGTCATTGGTTGAGAATCCTGAACCTGTAAAATCACAGAAACTGAAATTATAAACTCATTTCGGAAAAATTGAACTAGTCGTTGAATTGCAACTAGACCAACAGAGCAATATATGGTTTTTGTCATGGAATCAGAAAATACACATTCCTTCCCAAAGGCCTGTCACATGGAGATCAATGCTCTAGAAATTATAGTATGATTGGAAAACAAATTTAGGAACAGATAGTGCATTTAAGTGCAGACAATATACAAAAAAGAAAACTAAGCTTAGGTGTTTGTGTTATGATAATCAAGTTCTCCATCATCATCACGTATCAAAGCAAATCAAATCAAAATAAATAGACAGAAAAGAAGAGGGAAGGAGAGACGAGTTGAAAACAATTTGCTGAAGTAACCACATATGTTCTTCAAGGTTCTAAAACTCGGAATTGAGAACTCGGCAAGACAAAAAATTTGGAGTTTTGAGAACTCGGGAAATCAGCAAAACTCATTTTGTATTAAATAAATATTATATATACATATATTCCTATATAATTTACATAAAAGACAAAAATTACAATATTTTAGTAAAATATGATACTTTCAAACAATTTTATAATTTAAAACAAAAACACAAATTATAAATAGTTTTAAAGCATATGTAAAATATAAAAATAAAATTTGATCAACTTTGATCAAGTAAGAATTCGGTAGAATTGAACTACCGAAAACGAGTTTTAACACTCCATCCAAAGCTCGATTTTTACTGAGTTCTCGGGGCGAACTCGGGAGTTTCATAACACTGATTTTCTTGAATTAACAGTATCCATAAAGCTCAGTGCATTTGGCATATACTAACTCGAAAAGGCTGGACTAAGCACCGCACATTGAAGAGCACAACTACGCGCCACACATTCACTCGAAATAACCAATCTATTTATCGCTGGTATCATAGACCGTGATCAAACAAGCTCAACTGAAAGGATCTTTAATCCCAAATCGACTAAAGCGTTATGCCAAGGAACCACTTTCCAAATTCCACTCTCATAATATACCTTTTTAACATATATCTCATCCGTAAACCACATGTCCCTCTTAACCTAATACAGGTCAATCTTGTATTGCTCCTATCGTCCTATGACTAACCAAACCCTCATCAAAGTCTCTACCTCCCAAACTTGCACCAAAAGCATGTGACGCTGACCTATATCAACAAACCCGACATAAGTCGTGAATCAATGTCAAAGGCAATTTTTCGCAGCATTTAGGTATGAACGCCTCTGCAAGACTGTGAAGTACGATAGAACCCCAACTATGCAATCAAAACCGCATTTACCTATCATGGATTTCGGGTTGATCATTGCATATTCAGAACCAGCTGAGCCCAAAAACCGTATACCCAATAACACAGTTACACAGTTCTCATTGCCATTATCAAATCCTATCCACAATCACTCCTACCGTTACCAATTTCTTTTACTTCCTCCACCCAACACTTGAATACTTCAACTACAGTTACAGAAAATGTCATTTTGCAATACCATATTCAAAGTTTATACATTTAATCCTTTGTTTGGTTGAAGAGAAACAAATTCCACAGAAATGGAAGTGTTCAATTACTGACCCTAATTGAATCAGCAACCTCACCTGAACACAGAATTTCAGAGACTCTACAAACCAAAACAAAAAAACCCATGAAACCCAGGACTCCAATTTACATACTTTCCTCCTCTTTCTCGGGAACCAAACAGAAAGCAAGAAATTTCCAAAATTACAGGGAAAATTTAAGCTGAATCGAAAAGAACAATGCATACACAGGATCTGAAGTGTACCTGGAAGAAGAGAAGATCGATGACGATGAAAACGAAACCCTCGGAGCGACGAATCATTGGAGAGAGTGACTGTTGGTGGAGCTCTTAAACCTCCGATTTTGACACATACAGAGAGGCCTTCAAGAGAGACAGAAAATAAGAGAAATAAGCATAGTATAAGGGTATAAATGGAAATATACAGTTTTGCAAAGATACCCTCCTATTTTATGATATCCTACAGTCAGCAAATATATTTTGGTTTTATGAATTATTCATGAGTTTTTCTTTAGGGAATTTATGAGTTTTAAATCATAATATTATTGTCCTATTAACTCAAACAACCCTTTAAATTACCACTTGGTCTCTTGCACATCCCAAGTTGGTCGCACTCCCTTCGGGAAATCGAGATTCGAGAAGTAGAGATTAGAAAATGTCGATCCGCAAATCTTTGTTTATAAGAGAACTCGATATAGATCCGTGGTCCAAAAATTATGTTGACGTATCATATTTGTCGGGACCGTGTTGTCAAATAGTAACCTCAACGGATCCATATTCAGGCTTCGTCATTATGACCTACAATTTTAATTATACTGTGACTTAGAAACATTACAAATTGCAGGAGTTGAAAGTTGATTGTGAACATGAGACTTGTAAATCGGATTGATTTGAAAGGATATTGCACTTGACCACTCCACCGGAATATCACAAAAAAGCATTTTGAGCAAACCCCAGTTCGAAACATCACAAAATCAAGCAATATTGGCAAACCCTAGATAAAATATTACAAAATTATCAAACCCCACATGAAAGTATCACAAAATCAATCCTTCAAAATCAAGCAAATTTATCAAAAGCCATATGCAAATTCCATAAAACCAAGCTATTTCATCAAAACCCTTAATCAAGCAATTTAAGCAAAAACTCATATGAAAATACAACAAAATAATTATTTTTAGCAAAATTTAGATGAATTTTCATAAATGCTCATCGTCGCTCGAATCTAAACGTAAAAATTACCAATGACTTCTTCTCTTCTCCGCATTCCATGTACTCAGCAAGAGGAGAATACTCGTAAAAACATAACAGTAATATCTCCGATGGAGATTTCGGCTCCTCCAATGGTCCAGTGCTTCCCGAAATGCCGTCGGAGGATGGTTTTTCTGGTGCCGACACCGATTCGGCTCACATGCGGCGAGGATCAAGCGCATAGGAGCTCGCTAGAGTGGCTCTCCATTAATAACAAATCTCCATATTTGAAAAGGAGATAGAGCAGTGGAATCGGTCTAATTTTCCCGACCATATCTAATTCTGTTTTATTATCGGTTCGAGTCAAACCAAACTCAAATCAATTTAGAGGTATTTTTGTCTTTGTTTAAAAAAATTAGGTTTTCCTTCCAAATTCAAATGGTGTTAGAACAAAATATAAAAAAATTGCAACCAATTAATATGAGAATAAACCTTTTATCATAATTATAATAAAATATAAGATGCACCGCTGTAATATGGGTAAATCATAATTAACCATGTTTATTTTGGTATTTCATCTTTATTGGACTTGATTTCAAACTCAAAGATATAAAAACCATTTATTGATTTGCACATACAAACATTAGAGAAAGAAATTCGTAGTTGAACATTTTCCTGATAAGATTTAATGTTTTTTATGAGAACTAAAATAAGGCAATTCATAGGTGTTTTAATTATGTATTTTATGAACTGTTTATTTTTATTGAACACGAATTATAAAAATCCATGTTAATTTAGATTTTACTTATGTGTCCGAATTTATTAAAGTGTAGTAACTCATAAATTGTATAACTCTAATTCTTTCACAAGTAAAAAGTATTAATAATTTTGAAGATTATTTATATTTAAATCATATTATAAGTTTACACGATAATTTTTTTTATTATAATTCATCATTATCCAATATATAATATAAAGTTGAACTTTTCATTATAATTCACAGAGAGATATATACGATACAAAAAAATTTATCGGCTAAAATTTGTTTTTTCACAAACATTAATCTTTAGTGAGTGTACCTTTTTTATACACCCAAATAATGTAATATTTAACATTTCTAATAGAAATGGAAATTAAAGGTTGACTTCAAATTAAATTATTAGTGTCTAAAATGATTTTTAATATTTTAAGTAAATAATTAATAAATAATGTCTTATTTTAGTGTAATAACTCATACAATGTTTCTTGGATTCAGCCCTAAATGTTAGGGGTTTATGTTTGAGCATTGCAGAGCTACCAATTCAAGCTCAAGCGGCCGATTTGCGTCAAAATCGGAGATTTCCGAGCTCTACCACCTGTAGCTCTCTCCGATACTTCTAGGGTTTCATTTTCACTGTCATCGATCTTCCCATCAGCCAGGTACAATTCATTTCATATGTATCCATGGTTCTTTTCGTTTCAGCTTGAATTCGAATTGTAATTTTGGAAAAAATGTGATTTCTGTTTGGTTACCGAGAAAGAGGGGGAAAGTAAGTGAACTGAAGTTCTGGGTTTCATGGGTTTTGTTGTTTTGGTTTGTGGTGCCTCTGTAAAATGTGGGCTTAGTTCAGGTTGATGATTCAGCTTAAATTCGTCTTGAAAGTTTGATTTTTTTTTTGCTTTCTGTTTGGTTACTGAGAAAGAGGAGGAAAGTACATAAATTGAAGCTCTGGGTTTTGTTGGTTTGGTTTGTGGAGCCACTGGAAAATGTGGGCTTAGTTGAGGTTGATGGTTTAGCTTAAATACGTCTTGAAAGTTAGGATTTTTTTTTGCTTTCTGTTTGGTTACTGAGAATCAAATTAGCTCAGTAGTTCAAGGCTTTCATTTCTGTATATTTTGTGAGTAGTTTATATCTGCATTTCAAATTATTTGTTTCTTTTCATCCAAACAAAGCATTTAGATGGATAGAGTTTGAATAGAGTGCTGCAAATGATATCTTCTGTTAACCTGAGCTGATATGTCGATTCAATGTTTTTTCTTTGTTTTCTTGTAATCACAAGTAGTTTATTGGCGTGTTTTTTGCAAATTGTAGTTCAAATATATAAGTATTGGTTGAGGGAGTAAAAGAATTTGGTTGTTCAAATGAGTGTGCAGCAAAAGGGGAATTGGTGTGTTTTTGAATGATGAAT